>JAHUYU010002998.1:0-21495 GCA_030439765.1 Tripidium arundinaceum | reverse complement strand
TGAAAAGCCGCTGAAAAGGGCTGCCGAACAGACTGAGATCACTTAGAGTAAAAGAAATGCCCCATCCAAATAATGGAATATCCTGAAAGCCTACGCTGAATATACCCACGTTGGCCACAATCTAATACTCCTAGGCCCTCAGATAGAGCTACTATTTGACCTCAAGTCACATTCGTACTCTTGTGTTTTTATTTCTATTTTGAAGTCTAACTGTGATTTTGTCTCCATTCAAACGCGGACCACGCTCACGTGCGGGTCGTATACGTACGCCGTCCCGTCCGTCCCTTCGCGTCCGACTTGTGATGGAGGTTGGAGTAGAGCCTAGACACGTACTAGCATTTGCGTGTCCCGTGCCCTCGTTTCACAGCAGACGTGATTGACTTTCGTCTGGATTTTCCTTTGGATATACAGTGGCGAACGTACGTGGTCGTATCGGGGTCAGCTGACCCTGACGACTTGCTAACAGTATGTGTACGTGTATTTTTTTACCATGTTTGACCCATTAAAAAAATGTACCGACCCCAGTAGAGCAACACAAAAGCAACCCAATTTAGAAGATGAAAGGCCTACGAAGTAGTCCACAGAGCCCAACGTGGCAAGCGAGAGCCGAGAGGACTAATACGAATACAATACAGCCGCCGGTGGCTTGCCGCATCGATTCCAGTACTAATCGATTCATCTCCCTCGGTCCCTCCGTAGACCATAGTCCATCCGACTTTCCAAGTTCCAACTTCCGTGTCGGCGCGGCAGCGCATTCTCGCCGACATCGGCCATCGCCGTTCCATTCTTGCCGCCCGCCGCCGCTCGCTGCCGCCTGCCGCGATACTCTCCGAGACTGTACGGAATCCCTCCAGCAAACATGGCACGTAAGTAGATCAGTGACTTTTTATTTTAATCATAGTTATCTACTTGTGTTTTTAAGATTTTTGATTGAATCTGAATAATTTGATAGGCAATCAAAGCACGATGGAACGTTTTTTGAAAAGGAAATTAACCCCAGCAAGTGATAATGATGGAGGCACCGCAGGAGATGTAAGGGAGAATATTGATGGAGGAACTTCAAGAAGAGATGCAAATACAACAAACCCCAACAATACAGTTCAACATTCTTCGCGGATCTCATGATATGAGGTAAATTTTGACTACTATTTGCAATATATATATTTTTTATGTCTGGTGTTAGATTATGGTGAACTATAGTTACAGCTCTAAGTCTAGGCCGACCCCGGCGATGATTTTCCCTAGATTCGCCACTGTGGATATACCGCGGCCGTTCCAATTTTCTTGAAGAGTCAAAACATTTAAAGTTTGACCAAATTTATATAATAAAATAATAACATTTATGATATACATTAAGTGTCATTATATTCTTTATTAATTATATTTTTTTAAATCTTTATAATTTTTTCTATAATTTTTGTCAAACTTGAGAAGCTTTGACTCTATAAGAAAGTTGGAATGACTTATAATTTGAGACGGAGGGAGTACGATTCTACCTTTGTACTCGAATCCCCTTAGTCTCCAAATAAAAGTATAACAAATTTAGTAAAATTTAAATAAAAATTAGTCATATTTATCATATTATTAGATTTAACATAGAATATATTTAGAGTCACAAATATTGATAATATTTTTTATAAAGTTTGCTAAACATAAAATGTTTTATTGAGGATAAATTTATAATTACATACTTTTGGGACGGGTAGTGTTACATTTTGATATAAGACTAAGAAGAAGCAAGAGAAAAGCATAAAAAGAAAATAAGACCTGATATACACAGACGTGGATATACACAGACGTGGATGTGCATGCGAGTGTGATTTTTTTTGCGATGTCGAAACAAGTACATATGTGGAGGAATCGAATCGCGGAGACAGACTTTAATATATGCATACGTAGGGAATTATATGCTCGTCAAGAATTATTTCGCCGCAACAGATTGCTCAACTCACATAATCGCAAAGTGTAAAACGGAAAAGGTCACTTGCCTGTTATACTTGGTGGCAGGAATGCCTTTGATATATATCGCACTTGACATCCCTGCAATTGAAAGCATACTCTTATAAACCCTTAGTATTATACCAGCACAAAGTAGGTGATGAATAAACATTACTCACCAACATTTTGGAAGACCCAAAATCATATATGTTCTGGTCGTGAGTCAGATGTTTGGGCTACAACAACCAGCGAAATAAATATCCTTGAACTGAACTCGAAGAATATGACCATTGATAGAATGATGATCCAGCCTTTTATTCATGCTACATCATCCATTGTACAAAGTCAGTTAATTCATGGGAAACAAATTAAGAACCCAAAATCATAATAGGAAATATGGTGGGCACCGATATTGTGCTATGACTGCACTCAATAGAACTGAACTGTGAACCATCACTATTTAAAGGAAGCATCATTATGGCATTATGTCTAGAGAAGGAACACAGAAAAATATGCTACAACAATTCCCCACTGAAACAAAGGAAATTTAACTTGACTGATTTAAATTTGTCAATAAACTTCACTGAGTTAAAGGCAATTCACAGCATAACAGCATCCACCTGGAGTAGCCTAGAATGAAGCGCTAGGTAAAATCCCATCCAATGTCTGGGGCCTGAATTGATGGGGAAACAAAAAATATAAGACAGGAAGCACTAACAACAAATCTGAAAAGAACCAACACTCAACTCTAGGAATCAGGGAAGGGAGAGGGACTGGGGCAACACACTAACCGAATCATCAAGAATGAATCGTAGCCGAGTATGCATTGGAATCGGTGGGGATCGCTAGACCCGCTGGCAATGACGCAAGCAATATTGAAAGGGAGCAAAAATGAGCAACGGATCTGAAAATACTCTTGAAGAAACAAGAAGCAGGGAGGAGGACACACAGAGGCAGCAACAAGGAAGACGTTCGAGGGTGTTGCTCACGCCGACGCCGTGCCGGGGCTGCCCGCGCCCGTTCATGCGTGGGTGGTGACCTAGGTGGGCGGCGCTGACGCCACCAGGGCCACCGCGGCAGGGGCCGCCCACCCCCCGGGCCACCGCGACAAGGGCCACCGATGCTAGGGTCGCTTCGCCGCCGGTGCGTGAGGGGCTGCCCATGGTCGGGCTGTGGCGCCGAGGCCTCCCACGCTGGTAAGGCTGGCGTGAGGGGCTGCTGCGCCGGGAGCGGCCATGGTGGCAGCATGGAGAGCTGCGGGAGGAAGAAGCGGAGGAAGCGATGCGGCGTATGGACGGAAGCGGCGGAGGATGCAGGGGAGAAAGCACACGAATAGAGTGGAGGGTTCTGGAGCAAGATATTTTCTGTTTAGTTCAATCACGGCTTGACGCGTGGGCCAGCGAACCTGGAGCTTCCGGCACCGAACGAGGACCGTTAACTTCGGATCAGATGGCCAAAAATTTTACGGTGACATGGACGGCTTGAGAGGCGAGGAACTTCTTCCAATTTGTAGAGTTAAATTCTTCCAATCCAACCCTATAAATCCCGCCAGGTCTCGCTCTTTCTTCCGCAGCTAACGACCGAGCCCAAGAAGAAGACGCGATCCAATCGTCGTCACTCGCTCTAGCTAGCTAGCTCCCCGTCCTCCAGCGCCGAGACCTAGCGATCTCGCTCGTCGGTCGGGGTCGGGCAAATAAACGCACTGCAACATCTCGGCCATGGCATGGAAGAGGAAGAACGGCAGCGGGTCGCCAGGGCGCGCGGGGTCCGGCGCCTACGAGGAGGAGAAGGTCCCGAGAGGGCACGTGCCCATGGTCGCCGGCGGCGGCGGGGACGGAGAGGAAGGCGAGCGGATGCTGGTGCCGGTGCGGCTTCTCAGCGACCCTTCCGTCGCGGAGCTGCTGGACATGGCGGCGCAGCGGTACGGGTACGGCCAGCCGGGCGTGCTGCGGGTGCCCAGCGACGCGGGCCACTTCCGGCAGGTCCTCGACGGCGCCATGCACAGATGCGGCATCACCTCAGCAGCCTGAAATAAAATTAAATGGCTGGCTGGCCATGACGACAACGCGCCGTCGCGCGCGCCATGAGGCGACCTAGTTAGCTTGTACACAGATAATCCTAGAGATGATTAGTTTGTTCTTCAATATATTGAATATCATTGATTGATCCATTCCCTTCCCTTGATCTTAATCAGAAGTGACTTCTTAACTGTAAACGCAACGCAATACCAGAAGTCAATCTATTAGTAGAGCTCAGGCCTGCATGTATATTATTATCGTCTCTACTACTTGTTTACTATCATTAGCTCTTTGTCGGTAGCTCCGTTAGTCCACAACAAAATACTACGTAGGTACTCCAAGAAAAGAACCCTTCTATTACACATAAACAAAGTATAGTCCTTCCCATGATTCAGATATATATTTTTTTCATATTGACACAAAAGGAGAGGATTGAAATGAACATGTCGTCATTGTGGCAGCAATATGGATTGAGGCAGCATGACTCTCTTTTTAAATAGACTGGTACTCACTCCATCCCAAAATAAATGATCCTCTCATACTTCGAGAAGTCGATCAATCTTAAGTCTGACCAAATATATAAAAAATATTTATGTTTATAATACCAAATAGATATCATTAAATTAATCACGTTATATATTTTCATAATAAACCTATTTAAAGTTACAAATACTAATATTATTTTTTATAAATCTAGTCAAATTTAAAATTTGTTGACTACTTGGAGTGTCAGATAGATGAGCATTTATTTTTGGACGGGGGACTAGACCTTACGAATTGTCCATCAAGTCAAAATCGACAGCTTGTGTCACGTTTTTTTGTATGATGCGGAAGAGAGATAACATGGACAAAGAACTTCTTGGTGAGCTCGCACCTCAAATGGTGACTTATAAGCTAGCTCTAAACATATTTTTTATATTTCAGAAGAGAGAGAAAATCTATCTCTTGATCAAGAGTTAGTCGTGTGCAAGCACTTCAAAATCATGTTAGGCTATCATGTGAGGCTATTTATATTATTATGAGTTATGCGCTAAAAGTTAATACCATTAGAAAAGTTGTCTTAGAGCTAATAATAACTTTCTCTTACTGTTGAGGACACACGCTGAGTATTATATTCTCACAGCTTCTCATAAATCCAATCTCTAACTGTATTGTCTTATTTGCTCGAACCTCTTGGTCAACTGACAATTTGACCACATTTGAAGACTAAGGTGAAAGTGGCGCATATAATTCTCCGTGCCTATTTGATCGAAAATTTGAAAATACAGAGAGGATTTTTTTTAATATCTATGTGGATATGGATAATCCGAATCTAAGTGTATAGGAATGCGGGGTAGAATATAGAATCGGCAAAATCCGATGGATATAGATTATCCACAAATTCTATGTAGATTACGCAATGTGGTGATGTTTAAAATTGGATATATGATAATTTCTCACCCTAGACTAAAACCAAAAGGAATTTATGATTTTTTTTAAAAGAACTTGTTAGTTGACAACTCTTATTTGTGACGTGGTTGTTAAGTTTTATGTTTATTTTGAGTTGAGAATTTGCTGGCTGTTATTACTTATTGGCTAATAACTGAGTGAGGATAACTTGTTACACGTTAATTGTGTTGATGTGATAACCACAACATGGAATCCAATATAAGATTACTGTCTTTTCCTTGTTATTGTCTCTTTATTTGCTAAATTAATTCTTGACGAGCATATAATTCCCTACGTATGCATATATTAAAGTCTGTCTCCGCGATTCGATTCCTCCACATATGTACTTGTTTCGACATCGCAAAAAAAATCACACTCGCATGCACATCCACGTCTGTGTATATCCACGTCTGTGTATATCAGGTCTTATTTTCTTTTTATGCTTTTCTCTTGCTTCTTCTTAGTCTTATATCAAAATGTAACACTACCCGTCCCAAAAGTATGTAATTATAAATTTATCCTCAATAAAACATTTTATGTTTAGCAAACTTTATAAAAAATATTATCAATATTTGTGACTCTAAATATATTCTATGTTAAATCTAATAATATGATAAATATGACTAATTTTTATTTAAATTTTACTAAATTTGTTATACTTTTATTTGGAGACTAAGGGGATTCGAGTACAAAGGTAGAATCGTACTCCCTCCGTCTCAAATTATAAGTCATTCCAACTTTCTTATAGAGTCAAAGCTTCTCAAGTTTGACAAAAATTATAGAAAAAATTATAAAGATTTAAAAAAATATAATTAATAAAGAATATAATGACACTTAATGTATATCATAAATGTTATTATTTTATTATATAAATTTGGTCAAACTTTAAATGTTTTGACTCTTCAAGAAAATTGGAACGGCCGCGGTATATCCACAGTGGCGAATCTAGGGAAAATCATCGCCGGGGTCGGCCTAGACTTAGAGCTGTAACTATAGTTCACCATAATCTAACACCAGACATAAAAAATATATATATTGCAAATAGTAGTCAAAATTTACCTCATATCATGAGATCCGCGAAGAATGTTGAACTGTATTGTTGGGGTTTGTTGTATTTGCATCTCTTCTTGAAGTTCCTCCATCAATATTCTCCCTTACATCTCCTGCGGTGCCTCCATCATTATCACTTGCTGGGGTTAATTTCCTTTTCAAAAAACGTTCCATCGTGCTTTGATTGCCTATCAAATTATTCAGATTCAATCAAAAATCTTAAAAACACAAGTAGATAACTATGATTAAAAATAAAAAGTCACTGATCTACTTACGTGCCATGTTTGCTGGAGGGATTCCGTACAGTCTCGGAGAGTATCGCGGCAGGCGGCAGCGAGCGGCGGCGGGCGGCAAGAATGGAACGGCGATGGCCGATGTCGGCGAGAATGCGCTGCCGCGCCGACACGGAAGTTGGAACTTGGAAAGTCGGATGGACTATGGTCTACGGAGGGACCGAGGGAGATGAATCGATTAGTACTGGAATCGATGCGGCAAGCCACCGGCGGCTGTATTGTATTCGTATTAGTCCTCTCGGCTCTCGCTTGCCACGTTGGGCTCTGTGGACTACTTCGTAGGCCTTTCATCTTCTAAATTGGGTTGCTTTTGTGTTGCTCTACTGGGGTCGGTACATTTTTTTAATGGGTCAAACATGGTAAAAAAATACACGTACACATACTGTTAGCAAGTCGTCAGGGTCAGCTGACCCCGATACGACCACGTACGTTCGCCACTGTATATCCAAAGGAAAATCCAGACGAAAGTCAATCACGTCTGCTGTGAAACGAGGGCACGGGACACGCAAATGCTAGTACGTGTCTAGGCTCTACTCCAACCTCCATCACAAGTCGGACGCGAAGGGACGGACGGGACGGCGTACGTATACGACCCGCACGTGAGCGTGGTCCGCGTTTGAATGGAGACAAAATCACAGTTAGACTTCAAAATAGAAATAAAAACACAAGAGTACGAATGTGACTTGAGGTCAAATAGTAGCTCTATCTGAGGGCCTAGGAGTATTAGATTGTGGCCAACGTGGGTATATTCAGCGTAGGCTTTCAGGATATTCCATTATTTGGATGGGGCATTTCTTTTACTCTAAGTGATCTCAGTCTGTTCGGCAGCCCTTTTCAGCGGCTTTTCAGCGCTTCAGCAGCTGAAATCTCTTACAAAACACTATTAAAACAGTCGTAGTCAGCCGCAAATAAGTCATGCCGAACAGACTGAGATCACTTAGAGTAAAAGAAATGCCCCATCCAAATAATGGAATATCCTGAAAGCCTACGCTGAATATACCCACGTTGGCCACAATCTAATACTCCTAGGCCCTCAGATAGAGCTACTATTTGACCTCAAGTCACATTCGTACTCTTGTGTTTTTATTTCTATTTTGAAGTCTAACTGTGATTTTGTCTCCATTCAAACGCGGACCACGCTCACGTGCGGGTCGTATACGTACGCCGTCCCGTCCGTCCCTTCGCGTCCGACTTGTGATGGAGGTTGGAGTAGAGCCTAGACACGTACTAGCATTTGCGTGTCCCGTGCCCTCGTTTCACAGCAGACGTGATTGACTTTCGTCTGGATTTTCCTTTGGATATACAGTGGCGAACGTACGTGGTCGTATCGGGGTCAGCTGACCCTGACGACTTGCTAACAGTATGTGTACGTGTATTTTTTTACCATGTTTGACCCATTAAAAAAATGTACCGACCCCAGTAGAGCAACACAAAAGCAACCCAATTTAGAAGATGAAAGGCCTACGAAGTAGTCCACAGAGCCCAACGTGGCAAGCGAGAGCCGAGAGGACTAATACGAATACAATACAGCCGCCGGTGGCTTGCCGCATCGATTCCAGTACTAATCGATTCATCTCCCTCGGTCCCTCCGTAGACCATAGTCCATCCGACTTTCCAAGTTCCAACTTCCGTGTCGGCGCGGCAGCGCATTCTCGCCGACATCGGCCATCGCCGTTCCATTCTTGCCGCCCGCCGCCGCTCGCTGCCGCCTGCCGCGATACTCTCCGAGACTGTACGGAATCCCTCCAGCAAACATGGCACGTAAGTAGATCAGTGACTTTTTATTTTTAATCATAGTTATCTACTTGTGTTTTTAAGATTTTTGATTGAATCTGAATAATTTGATAGGCAATCAAAGCACGATGGAACGTTTTTTGAAAAGGAAATTAACCCCAGCAAGTGATAATGATGGAGGCACCGCAGGAGATGTAAGGGAGAATATTGATGGAGGAACTTCAAGAAGAGATGCAAATACAACAAACCCCAACAATACAGTTCAACATTCTTCGCGGATCTCATGATATGAGGTAAATTTTGACTACTATTTGCAATATATATATTTTTTATGTCTGGTGTTAGATTATGGTGAACTATAGTTACAGCTCTAAGTCTAGGCCGACCCCGGCGATGATTTTCCCTAGATTCGCCACTGTGGATATACCGCGGCCGTTCCAATTTTCTTGAAGAGTCAAAACATTTAAAGTTTGACCAAATTTATATAATAAAATAATAACATTTATGATATACATTAAGTGTCATTATATTCTTTATTAATTATATTTTTTTAAATCTTTATAATTTTTTCTATAATTTTTGTCAAACTTGAGAAGCTTTGACTCTATAAGAAAGTTGGAATGACTTATAATTTGAGACGGAGGGAGTACGATTCTACCTTTGTACTCGAATCCCCTTAGTCTCCAAATAAAAGTATAACAAATTTAGTAAAATTTAAATAAAAATTAGTCATATTTATCATATTATTAGATTTAACATAGAATATATTTAGAGTCACAAATATTGATAATATTTTTTATAAAGTTTGCTAAACATAAAATGTTTTATTGAGGATAAATTTATAATTACATACTTTTGGGACGGGTAGTGTTACATTTTGATATAAGACTAAGAAGAAGCAAGAGAAAAGCATAAAAAGAAAATAAGACCTGATATACACAGACGTGGATATACACAGACGTGGATGTGCATGCGAGTGTGATTTTTTTTGCGATGTCGAAACAAGTACATATGTGGAGGAATCGAATCGCGGAGACAGACTTTAATATATGCATACGTAGGGAATTATATGCTCGTCAAGAATTAATTTAGCAAATAAAGAGACAATAACAAGGAAAAGACAGTAATCTTATATTGGATTCCATGTTGTGGTTATCACATCAACACAATTAACGTGTAACAAGTTATCCTCACTCAGTTATTAGCCAATAAGTAATAACAGCCAGCAAATTCTCAACTCAAAATAAACATAAAACTTAACAACCACGTCACAAATAAGAGTTGTCAACTAACAAGTTCTTTTAAAAAAAATCATAAATTCCTTTTGGTTTTAGTCTAGGGTGAGAAATTATCATATATCCAATTTTAAACATCACCACATTGCGTAATCTACATAGAATTTGTGGATAATCTATATCCATCGGATTTTGCCGATTCTATATTCTACCCCGCATTCCTATACACTTAGATTCGGATTATCCATATCCACATAGATATTAAAAAAAATCCTCTCTGTATTTTCAAATTTTCGATCAAATAGGCACGGAGAATTATATGCGCCACTTTCACCTTAGTCTTCAAATGTGGTCAAATTGTCAGTTGACCAAGAGGTTCGAGCAAATAAGACAATACAGTTAGAGATTGGATTTATGAGAAGCTGTGAGAATATAATACTCAGCGTGTGTCCTCAACAGTAAGAGAAAGTTATTATTAGCTCTAAGACAACTTTTCTAATGGTATTAACTTTTAGCGCATAACTCATAATAATATAAATAGCCTCACATGATAGCCTAACATGATTTTGAAGTGCTTGCACACGACTAACTCTTGATCAAGAGATAGATTTTCTCTCTCTTCTGAAATATAAAAAATATGTTTAGAGCTAGCTTATAAGTCACCATTTGAGGTGCGAGCTCACCAAGAAGTTCTTTGTCCATGTTATCTCTCTTCCGCATCATACAAAAAAACGTGACACAAGCTGTCGATTTTGACTTGATGGACAATTCGTAAGGTCTAGTCCCCCGTCCAAAAATAAATGCTCATCTATCTGACACTCCAAGTAGTCAACAAATTTTAAATTTGACTAGATTTATAAAAAATAATATTAGTATTTGTAACTTTAAATAGGTTTATTATGAAAATATATAACGTGATTAATTTAATGATATCTATTTGGTATTATAAACATAAATATTTTTTATATATTTGGTCAGACTTAAGATTGATCGACTTCTCGAAGTATGAGAGGATCATTTATTTTGGGATGGAGTGAGTACCAGTCTATTTAAAAAGAGAGTCATGCTGCCTCAATCCATATTGCTGCCACAATGACGACATGTTCATTTCAATCCTCTCCTTTTGTGTCAATATGAAAAAAATATATATCTGAATCATGGGAAGGACTATACTTTGTTTATGTGTAATAGAAGGGTTCTTTTCTTGGAGTACCTACGTAGTATTTTGTTGTGGACTAACGGAGCTACCGACAAAGAGCTAATGATAGTAAACAAGTAGTAGAGACGATAATAATATACATGCAGGCCTGAGCTCTACTAATAGATTGACTTCTGGTATTGCGTTGCGTTTACAGTTAAGAAGTCACTTCTGATTAAGATCAAGGGAAGGGAATGGATCAATCAATGATATTCAATATATTGAAGAACAAACTAATCATCTCTAGGATTATCTGTGTACAAGCTAACTAGGTCGCCTCATGGCGCGCGCGACGGCGCGTTGTCGTCATGGCCAGCCAGCCATTTAATTTTATTTCAGGCTGCTGAGGTGATGCCGCATCTGTGCATGGCGCCGTCGAGGACCTGCCGGAAGTGGCCCGCGTCGCTGGGCACCCGCAGCACGCCCGGCTGGCCGTACCCGTACCGCTGCGCCGCCATGTCCAGCAGCTCCGCGACGGAAGGGTCGCTGAGAAGCCGCACCGGCACCAGCATCCGCTCGCCTTCCTCTCCGTCCCCGCCGCCGCCGGCGACCATGGGCACGTGCCCTCTCGGGACCTTCTCCTCCTCGTAGGCGCCGGACCCCGCGCGCCCTGGCGACCCGCTGCCGTTCTTCCTCTTCCATGCCATGGCCGAGATGTTGCAGTGCGTTTATTTGCCCGACCCCGACCGACGAGCGAGATCGCTAGGTCTCGGCGCTGGAGGACGGGGAGCTAGCTAGCTAGAGCGAGTGACGACGATTGGATCGCGTCTTCTTCTTGGGCTCGGTCGTTAGCTGCGGAAGAAAGAGCGAGACCTGGCGGGATTTATAGGGTTGGATTGGAAGAATTTAACTCTACAAATTGGAAGAAGTTCCTCGCCTCTCAAGCCGTCCATGTCACCGTAAAATTTTTGGCCATCTGATCCGAAGTTAACGGTCCTCGTTCGGTGCCGGAAGCTCCAGGTTCGCTGGCCCACGCGTCAAGCCGTGATTGAACTAAACAGAAAATATCTTGCTCCAGAACCCTCCACTCTATTCGTGTGCTTTCTCCCCTGCATCCTCCGCCGCTTCCGTCCATACGCCGCATCGCTTCCTCCGCTTCTTCCTCCCGCAGCTCTCCATGCTGCCACCATGGCCGCTCCCGGCGCAGCAGCCCCTCACGCCAGCCTTACCAGCGTGGGAGGCCTCGGCGCCACAGCCCGACCATGGGCAGCCCCTCACGCACCGGCGGCGAAGCGACCCTAGCATCGGTGGCCCTTGTCGCGGTGGCCCGGGGGGTGGGCGGCCCCTGCCGCGGTGGCCCTGGTGGCGTCAGCGCCGCCCACCTAGGTCACCACCCACGCATGAACGGGCGCGGGCAGCCCCGGCACGGCGTCGGCGTGAGCAACACCCTCGAACGTCTTCCTTGTTGCTGCCTCTGTGTGTCCTCCTCCCTGCTTCTTGTTTCTTCAAGAGTATTTTCAGATCCGTTGCTCATTTTTGCTCCCTTTCAATATTGCTTGCGTCATTGTGGCAGCAATATGGATTGAGGCAGCATGACTCTCTTTTTAAATAGACTGGTACTCACTCCATCCCAAAATAAATGATCCTCTCATACTTCGAGAAGTCGATCAATCTTAAGTCTGACCAAATATATAAAAAATATTTATGTTTATAATACCAAATAGATATCATTAAATTAATCACGTTATATATTTTCATAATAAACCTATTTAAAGTTACAAATACTAATATTATTTTTTATAAATCTAGTCAAATTTAAAATTTGTTGACTACTTGGAGTGTCAGATAGATGAGCATTTATTTTTGGACGGGGGACTAGACCTTACGAATTGTCCATCAAGTCAAAATCGACAGCTTGTGTCACGTTTTTTTGTATGATGCGGAAGAGAGATAACATGGACAAAGAACTTCTTGGTGAGCTCGCACCTCAAATGGTGACTTATAAGCTAGCTCTAAACATATTTTTTATATTTCAGAAGAGAGAGAAAATCTATCTCTTGATCAAGAGTTAGTCGTGTGCAAGCACTTCAAAATCATGTTAGGCTATCATGTGAGGCTATTTATATTATTATGAGTTATGCGCTAAAAGTTAATACCATTAGAAAAGTTGTCTTAGAGCTAATAATAACTTTCTCTTACTGTTGAGGACACACGCTGAGTATTATATTCTCACAGCTTCTCATAAATCCAATCTCTAACTGTATTGTCTTATTTGCTCGAACCTCTTGGTCAACTGACAATTTGACCACATTTGAAGACTAAGGTGAAAGTGGCGCATATAATTCTCCGTGCCTATTTGATCGAAAATTTGAAAATACAGAGAGGATTTTTTTTAATATCTATGTGGATATGGATAATCCGAATCTAAGTGTATAGGAATGCGGGGTAGAATATAGAATCGGCAAAATCCGATGGATATAGATTATCCACAAATTCTATGTAGATTACGCAATGTGGTGATGTTTAAAATTGGATATATGATAATTTCTCACCCTAGACTAAAACCAAAAGGAATTTATGATTTTTTTTAAAAGAACTTGTTAGTTGACAACTCTTATTTGTGACGTGGTTGTTAAGTTTTATGTTTATTTTGAGTTGAGAATTTGCTGGCTGTTATTACTTATTGGCTAATAACTGAGTGAGGATAACTTGTTACACGTTAATTGTGTTGATGTGATAACCACAACATGGAATCCAATATAAGATTACTGTCTTTTCCTTGTTATTGTCTCTTTATTTGCTAAATTAATTCTTGACGAGCATATAATTCCCTACGTATGCATATATTAAAGTCTGTCTCCGCGATTCGATTCCTCCACATATGTACTTGTTTCGACATCGCAAAAAAAATCATAAATTCCTTTTGGTTTTAGTCTAGGGTGAGAAATTATCATATATCCAATTTTAAACATCACCACATTGCGTAATCTACATAGAATTTGTGGATAATCTATATCCATCGGATTTTGCCGATTCTATATTCTACCCCGCATTCCTATACACTTAGATTCGGATTATCCATATCCACATAGATATTAAAAAAATCCTCTCTGTATTTTCAAATTTTCGATCAAATAGGCACGGAGAATTATATGCGCCACTTTCACCTTAGTCTTCAAATGTGGTCAAATTGTCAGTTGACCAAGAGGTTCGAGCAAATAAGACAATACAGTTAGAGATTGGATTTATGAGAAGCTGTGAGAATATAATACTCAGCGTGTGTCCTCAACAGTAAGAGAAAGTTATTATTAGCTCTAAGACAACTTTTCTAATGGTATTAACTTTTAGCGCATAACTCATAATAATATAAATAGCCTCACATGATAGCCTAACATGATTTTGAAGTGCTTGCACACGACTAACTCTTGATCAAGAGATAGATTTTCTCTCTCTTCTGAAATATAAAAAATATGTTTAGAGCTAGCTTATAAGTCACCATTTGAGGTGCGAGCTCACCAAGAAGTTCTTTGTCCATGTTATCTCTCTTCCGCATCATACAAAAAAACGTGACACAAGCTGTCGATTTTGACTTGATGGACAATTCGTAAGGTCTAGTCCCCCGTCCAAAAATAAATGCTCATCTATCTGACACTCCAAGTAGTCAACAAATTTTAAATTTGACTAGATTTATAAAAAATAATATTAGTATTTGTAACTTTAAATAGGTTTATTATGAAAATATATAACGTGATTAATTTAATGATATCTATTTGGTATTATAAACATAAATATTTTTTATATATTTGGTCAGACTTAAGATTGATCGACTTCTCGAAGTATGAGAGGATCATTTATTTTGGGATGGAGTGAGTACCAGTCTATTTAAAAAGAGAGTCATGCTGCCTCAATCCATATTGCTGCCACAATGACGACATGTTCATTTCAATCCTCTCCTTTTGTGTCAATATGAAAAAAATATATATCTGAATCATGGGAAGGACTATACTTTGTTTATGTGTAATAGAAGGGTTCTTTTCTTGGAGTACCTACGTAGTATTTTGTTGTGGACTAACGGAGCTACCGACAAAGAGCTAATGATAGTAAACAAGTAGTAGAGACGATAATAATATACATGCAGGCCTGAGCTCTACTAATAGATTGACTTCTGGTATTGCGTTGCGTTTACAGTTAAGAAGTCACTTCTGATTAAGATCAAGGGAAGGGAATGGATCAATCAATGATATTCAATATATTGAAGAACAAACTAATCATCTCTAGGATTATCTGTGTACAAGCTAACTAGGTCGCCTCATGGCGCGCGCGACGGCGCGTTGTCGTCATGGCCAGCCAGCCATTTAATTTTATTTCAGGCTGCTGAGGTGATGCCGCATCTGTGCATGGCGCCGTCGAGGACCTGCCGGAAGTGGCCCGCGTCGCTGGGCACCCGCAGCACGCCCGGCTGGCCGTACCCGTACCGCTGCGCCGCCATGTCCAGCAGCTCCGCGACGGAAGGGTCGCTGAGAAGCCGCACCGGCACCAGCATCCGCTCGCCTTCCTCTCCGTCCCCGCCGCCGCCGGCGACCATGGGCACGTGCCCTCTCGGGACCTTCTCCTCCTCGTAGGCGCCGGACCCCGCGCGCCCTGGCGACCCGCTGCCGTTCTTCCTCTTCCATGCCATGGCCGAGATGTTGCAGTGCGTTTATTTGCCCGACCCCGACCGACGAGCGAGATCGCTAGGTCTCGGCGCTGGAGGACGGGGAGCTAGCTAGCTAGAGCGAGTGACGACGATTGGATCGCGTCTTCTTCTTGGGCTCGGTCGTTAGCTGCGGAAGAAAGAGCGAGACCTGGCGGGATTTATAGGGTTGGATTGGAAGAATTTAACTCTACAAATTGGAAGAAGTTCCTCGCCTCTCAAGCCGTCCATGTCACCGTAAAATTTTTGGCCATCTGATCCGAAGTTAACGGTCCTCGTTCGGTGCCGGAAGCTCCAGGTTCGCTGGCCCACGCGTCAAGCCGTGATTGAACTAAACAGAAAATATCTTGCTCCAGAACCCTCCACTCTATTCGTGTGCTTTCTCCCCTGCATCCTCCGCCGCTTCCGTCCATACGCCGCATCGCTTCCTCCGCTTCTTCCTCCCGCAGCTCTCCATGCTGCCACCATGGCCGCTCCCGGCGCAGCAGCCCCTCACGCCAGCCTTACCAGCGTGGGAGGCCTCGGCGCCACAGCCCGACCATGGGCAGCCCCTCACGCACCGGCGGCGAAGCGACCCTAGCATCGGTGGCCCTTGTCGCGGTGGCCCGGGGGGTGGGCGGCCCCTGCCGCGGTGGCCCTGGTGGCGTCAGCGCCGCCCACCTAGGTCACCACCCACGCATGAACGGGCGCGGGCAGCCCCGGCACGGCGTCGGCGTGAGCAACACCCTCGAACGTCTTCCTTGTTGCTGCCTCTGTGTGTCCTCCTCCCTGCTTCTTGTTTCTTCAAGAGTATTTTCAGATCCGTTGCTCATTTTTGCTCCCTTTCAATATTGCTTGCGTCATTGTGGCAGCAATATGGATTGAGGCAGCATGACTCTCTTTTTAAATAGACTGGTACTCACTCCATCCCAAAATAAATGATCCTCTCATACTTCGAGAAGTCGATCAATCTTAAGTCTGACCAAATATATAAAAAATATTTATGTTTATAATACCAAATAGATATCATTAAATTAATCACGTTATATATTTTCATAATAAACCTATTTAAAGTTACAAATACTAATATTATTTTTTATAAATCTAGTCAAATTTAAAATTTGTTGACTACTTGGAGTGTCAGATAGATGAGCATTTATTTTTGGACGGGGGACTAGACCTTACGAATTGTCCATCAAGTCAAAATCGACAGCTTGTGTCACGTTTTTTTGTATGATGCGGAAGAGAGATAACATGGACAAAGAACTTCTTGGTGAGCTCGCACCTCAAATGGTGACTTATAAGCTAGCTCTAAACATATTTTTTATATTTCAGAAGAGAGAGAAAATCTATCTCTTGATCAAGAGTTAGTCGTGTGCAAGCACTTCAAAATCATGTTAGGCTATCATGTGAGGCTATTTATATTATTATGAGTTATGCGCTAAAAGTTAATACCATTAGAAAAGTTGTCTTAGAGCTAATAATAACTTTCTCTTACTGTTGAGGACACACGCTGAGTATTATATTCTCACAGCTTCTCATAAATCCAATCTCTAACTGTATTGTCTTATTTGCTCGAACCTCTTGGTCAACTGACAATTTGACCACATTTGAAGACTAAGGTGAAAGTGGCGCATATAATTCTCCGTGCCTATTTGATCGAAAATTTGAAAATACAGAGAGGATTTTTTTTAATATCTATGTGGATATGGATAATCCGAATCTAAGTGTATAGGAATGCGGGGTAGAATATAGAATCGGCAAAATCCGATGGATATAGATTATCCACAAATTCTATGTAGATTACGCAATGTGGTGATGTTTAAAATTGGATATATGATAATTTCTCACCCTAGACTAAAACCAAAAGGAATTTATGATTTTTTTTGCGATGTCGAAACAAGTACATATGTGGAGGAATCGAATCGCGGAGACAGACTTTAATATATGCATACGTAGGGAATTATATGCTCGTCAAGAATTAATTTAGCAAATAAAGAGACAATAACAAGGAAAAGACAGTAATCTTATATTGGATTCCATGTTGTGGTTATCACATCAACACAATTAACGTGTAACAAGTTATCCTCACTCAGTTATTAGCCAATAAGTAATAACAGCCAGCAAATTCTCAACTCAAAATAAACATAAAACTTAACAACCACGTCACAAATAAGAGTTGTCAACTAACAAGTTCTTTTAAAAAAAATCATAAATTCCTTTTGGTTTTAGTCTAGGGTGAGAAATTATCATATATCCAATTTTAAACATCACCACATTGCGTAATCTACATAGAATTTGTGGATAATCTATATCCATCGGATTTTGCCGATTCTATATTCTACCCCGCATTCCTATACACTTAGATTCGGATTATCCATATCCACATAGATATTAAAAAAAATCCTCTCTGTATTTTCAAATTTTCGATCAAATAGGCACGGAGAATTATATGCGCCACTTTCACCTTAGTCTTCAAATGTGGTCAAATTGTCAGTTGACCAAGAGGTTCGAGCAAATAAGACAATACAGTTAGAGATTGGATTTATGAGAAGCTGTGAGAATATAATACTCAGCGTGTGTCCTCAACAGTAAGAGAAAGTTATTATTAGCTCTAAGACAACTTTTCTAATGGTATTAACTTTTAGCGCATAACTCATAATAATATAAATAGCCTCACATGATAGCCTAACATGATTTTGAAGTGCTTGCACACGACTAACTCTTGATCAAGAGATAGATTTTCTCTCTCTTCTGAAATATAAAAAATATGTTTAGAGCTAGCTTATAAGTCACCATTTGAGGTGCGAGCTCACCAAGAAGTTCTTTGTCCATGTTATCTCTCTTCCGCATCATACAAAAAAACGTGACACAAGCTGTCGATTTTGACTTGATGGACAATTCGTAAGGTCTAGTCCCCCGTCCAAAAATAAATGCTCATCTATCTGACACTCCAAGTAGTCAACAAATTTTAAATTTGACTAGATTTATAAAAAATAATATTAGTATTTGTAACTTTAAATAGGTTTATTATGAAAATATATAACGTGATTAATTTAATGATATCTATTTGGTATTATAAACATAAATATTTTTTATATATTTGGTCAGACTTAAGATTGATCGACTTCTCGAAGTATGAGAGGATCATTTATTTTGGGATGGAGTGAGTACCAGTCTATTTAAAAAGAGAGTCATGCTGCCTCAATCCATATTGCTGCCACAATGACGCAAGCAATATTGAAAGGGAGCAAAAATGAGCAACGGATCTGAAAATACTCTTGAAGAAACAAGAAGCAGGGAGGAGGACACACAGAGGCAGCAACAAGGAAGACGTTCGAGGGTGTTGCTCACGCCGACGCCGTGCCGGGGCTGCCCGCGCCCGTTCATGCGTGGGTGGTGACCTAGGTGGGCGGCGCTGACGCCACCAGGGCCACCGCGGCAGGGGCCGCCCACCCCCCGGGCCACCGCGACAAGGGCCACCGATGCTAGGGTCGCTTCGCCGCCGGTGCGTGAGGGGCTGCCCATGGTCGGGCTGTGGCGCCGAGGCCTCCCACGCTGGTAAGGCTGGCGTGAGGGGCTGCTGCGCCGGGAGCGGCCATGGTGGCAGCATGGAGAGCTGCGGGAGGAAGAAGCGGAGGAAGCGATGCGGCGTATGGACGGAAGCGGCGGAGGATGCAGGGGAGAAAGCACACGAATAGAGTGGAGGGTTCTGGAGCAAGATATTTTCTGTTTAGTTCAATCACGGCTTGACGCGTGGGCCAGCGAACCTGGAGCTTCCGGCACCGAACGAGGACCGTTAACTTCGGATCAGATGGTCAAAAATTTTACGGTGACATGGACGGCTTGAGAGGCGAGGAACTTCTTCCAATTTGTAGAGTTAAATTCTTCCAATCCAACCCTATAAATCCCGCCAGGTCTCGCTCTTTCTTCCGCAGCTAACGACCGAGCCCAAGAAGAAGACGCGATCCAATCGTCGTCACTCGCTCTAGCTAGCTAGCTCCCCGTCCTCCAGCGCCGAGACCTAGCGATCTCGCTCGTCGGTCGGGGTCGGGCAAATAAACGCACTGCAACATCTCGGCCATGGCATGGAAGAGGAAGAACGGCAGCGGGTCGCCAG
The DNA here is from genome assembly GCA_030439765.1 of Tripidium arundinaceum. Taxonomy (NCBI): domain Eukaryota; kingdom Viridiplantae; phylum Streptophyta; class Magnoliopsida; order Poales; family Poaceae; genus Tripidium; species Tripidium arundinaceum. The sequence goes on along the minus strand of JAHUYU010002998.1, from coordinate 1,869 downwards.
GGCGCGCGGGGTCCGGCGCCTACGAGGAGGAGAAGGTCCCGAGAGGGCACGTGCCCATGGTCGCCGGCGGCGGCGGGGACGGAGAGGAAGGCGAGCGGATGCTGGTGCCGGTGCGGCTTCTCAGCGACCCTTCCGTCGCGGAGCTGCTGGACATGGCGGCGCAGCGGTACGGGTACGGCCAGCCGGGCGTGCTGCGGGTGCCCAGCGACGCGGGCCACTTCCGGCAGGTCCTCGACGGCGCCATGCACAGATGCGGCATCACCTCAGCAGCCTGAAATAAAATTAAATGGCTGGCTGGCCATGACGACAACGCGCCGTCGCGCGCGCCATGAGGCGACCTAGTTAGCTTGTACACAGATAATCCTAGAGATGATTAGTTTGTTCTTCAATATATTGAATATCATTGATTGATCCATTCCCTTCCCTTGATCTTAATCAGAAGTGACTTCTTAACTGTAAACGCAACGCAATACCAGAAGTCAATCTATTAGTAGAGCTCAGGCCTGCATGTATATTATTATCGTCTCTACTACTTGTTTACTATCATTAGCTCTTTGTCGGTAGCTCCGTTAGTCCACAACAAAATACTACGTAGGTACTCCAAGAAAAGAACCCTTCTATTACACATAAACAAAGTATAGTCCTTCCCATGATTCAGATATATATTTTTTTCATATTGACACAAAAGGAGAGGATTGAAATGAACATGTCGTCATTGTGGCAGCAATATGGATTGAGGCAGCATGACTCTCTTTTTAAATAGACTGGTACTCACTCCATCCCAAAATAAATGATCCTCTCATACTTCGAGAAGTCGATCAATCTTAAGTCTGACCAAATATATAAAAAATATTTATGTTTATAATACCAAATAGATATCATTAAATTAATCACGTTATATATTTTCATAATAAACCTATTTAAAGTTACAAATACTAATATTATTTTTTATAAATCTAGTCAAATTTAAAATTTGTTGACTACTTGGAGTGTCAGATAGATGAGCATTTATTTTTGGACGGGGGACTAGACCTTACGAATTGTCCATCAAGTCAAAATCGACAGCTTGTGTCACGTTTTTTTGTATGATGCGGAAGAGAGATAACATGGACAAAGAACTTCTTGGTGAGCTCGCACCTCAAATGGTGACTTATAAGCTAGCTCTAAACATATTTTTTATATTTCAGAAGAGAGAGAAAATCTATCTCTTGATCAAGAGTTAGTCGTGTGCAAGCACTTCAAAATCATGTTAGGCTATCATGTGAGGCTATTTATATTATTATGAGTTATGCGCTAAAAGTTAATACCATTAGAAAAGTTGTCTTAGAGCTAATAATAACTTTCTCTTACTGTTGAGGACACACGCTGAGTATTATATTCTCACAGCTTCTCATAAATCCAATCTCTAACTGTATTGTCTTATTTGCTCGAACCTCTTGGTCAACTGACAATTTGACCACATTTGAAGACTAAGGTGAAAGTGGCGCATATAATTCTCCGTGCCTATTTGATCGAAAATTTGAAAATACAGAGAGGATTTTTTTTAATATCTATGTGGATATGGATAATCCGAATCTAAGTGTATAGGAATGCGGGGTAGAATATAGAATCGGCAAAATCCGATGGATATAGATTATCCACAAATTCTATGTAGATTACGCAATGTGGTGATGTTTAAAATTGGATATATGATAATTTCTCACCCTAGACTAAAACCAAAAGGAATTTATGATTTTTTTTAAAAGAACTTGTTAGTTGACAACTCTTATTTGTGACGTGGTTGTTAAGTTTTATGTTTATTTTGAGTTGAGAATTTGCTGGCTGTTATTACTTATTGGCTAATAACTGAGTGAGGATAACTTGTTACAC
>JAHUYU010000465.1:0-20660 GCA_030439765.1 Tripidium arundinaceum | reverse complement strand
GACAAGGAGTGATATAATGCAGCAAGGGTTCCAAACAACTCCTACCACTTAATGCAACAATACATATAACATATATAGTTAATTGCTTTGAAAGTAGGAGGCTTATAATGCTCCGGGGCTTGACTAAAACCGTACGAGGATGGTTCGGGGTTCAGCGCTCAACCACGGTTCCTTCGTCTCCTCGGGTTCCGTCGGACTGGGCCTCCTGCCCCCGAACTGGCTCCAATTCTACCGGATACGTCTTGTGGAACTTTACCGTCATCACGTTCCTCGATACACCTATTGCATGTATATGCACCAATGAATCTCATGTATGCACGGATGTGACATGATGAGCTTATGAGCATGTATGCATGATGAATGTAATGAATAGTGCAACAATCTAAGCAATAAAAGTCAAGCTACATGGTGCTCTATTCAAATTACTTTAAGAGTAGGTGCAAATTTCCTCTCTGGTATTAACATGTTTAACATCCATAAGTAACCACTAAGTACCACAAAGTTCCTACTTAACCCACATATAACAAGTTCCAGAATTTAACGCATTGATAAGTTAACCGCAGCAACTTAGAAGGTTCATAACTAAAGTTCTATAACTACAATGGACAAGCATGAGGACAATTTGGAAAGCTTATAAAATTCTCTACAATTCACTTTCAGATGTCAAAGCATGAATCTTAACTTAAGTAGGGCAACAAACAGGTTTCTCATATCTGGTCCAGAATTCCAGAAAAATAACAATTTCTGAACCCTTACTTAAAATAGGTGCAACCCCTAAACTACTTAGCCAAAGGCTACCAAATTTTAACAACAGCTTAACCAAGTAATTTAATACAACCTTTGTGTATATCACATCTCAAGAAAACATCATTGACCACACTTAAATCAACAAGCTTTGACTTGCTGTCCTGAAAACAGGAATTATAGCAATTACCAAAACATGTGGGTAACCTAAACAAAAATAGGAAACCCTACCTAGGAAGATAAAACACAGCTGATAAATTTACCCTAGTCACAACATAACCCCATACCAGCACTGACCAAATTTCACATTTAACTCATGTACCAACAATTCCCAAAAATTTGCACAAGATATTACTAATTTAATACAAACATAAAGGAATAAATCATAAACTCCATTTTATATTACAGAACTTGCATAGTTTTATATTTTTAATAAAAACTAGACATTTCACAGAGCACTGTGCAAGTTGAATCATCTCATTTGGACATTTCTAGCTTTAGTTATGATTTTACAAAGTTCAGCACAATGTTTCATTTCTGAAAAAAAAGAAAACAAATCAAAACCGAGACGGGCTTAAACTAAACCGGCCCGCTCTACAGGCGCGGTTTCGGCCCATCCGTGGCCCAGCCAAACCACCAGAGGAAGAGGCCGGCGCTGACACGCGGGTCCCGCCCGTCATCCACAGCGGAGGCAGGGGAGGATTCCGGTGAGGTCGGGCTCGCCGCCGGCGACCTTTCCGGCCAAACCAACCATACCATCGCATTCCTCACGTCATCCCGCACCCTTCCAATAGCTTATACATATTCAAATATTTAACTAGACACAGCGTCTGATATATCTCTGCGTTCGGGTCTCGTGCCGACGTCATGAGCCCTCCTCTGACGTCGCTACAGTTGCCTTGGAGCCGACACCGCATCCTGCTGCACAACACGCCGGACGCGAACTCGCCCTCTGCCCAGAGGCGGCAGACCGCGCTGCAGTGGCCACACCAACACATCGCCGAGGGTGCCATCGCCATGACATTGGAGGAACGTCTGGTCAACTCACGTGGACGATTTATGCTCTGGGAGAACACATCACCAGTACATTTAAATTCAACCTAAATCACAACATATCCAAACTCAAGCCACAAATAGGTACAATCTCCGACGTTTTAGACAGAAATAATGACACGCTTCTAGATCATTTTAAATGTCAGAAATGATAGCTTCTTTTACTAATTGGATATAATACCAACAATATGTGTGAGATGGAAGAGAACCACTTATTGTTATGAGTATCAATACTGTTCTTCTTCACAGTACAATTACTTCTAGAACCCTCTAATTTGATATGCAATTGGGAAACCAACCTCCCAGAACGGTGTAACCCCAACCACCAAGCTTCCACTGTAGCTGTTTTATCCATTTTGTGGTTGTCTGCAACATATTCTCATGGCAAAAAAGCACATCATTAGTACTAGATTAGTAGATGGTTTGATTTCACACAGTTCCACTATACTAACATGTTAAAAACTTTTCAAAATGCATTTTACAACACTAGAGAGGAAAAAATCATATGTCAAAGTTACATTATGACCTAAGGTCATGGTTCTAAAATTTGTGGATGTCATAAAAGTAAATTTACGCCGTATGGTGGGTGGAAGAAATGTACGCCACCATACAACTTGTCCTCTCTAGAACAAACACCTTGTTGCGCTGTATGGTCCAAAGACCTGGAGCAGAACCTCATATGGCAAGGACCAAGGCATGTGACTCACGATGACACGAAGGCGCCACCCATGGAAGGGGGAAGGATAGCTGGTGTAGGCGCTGATGAAGCCATGGGACGCAATCGATTGGGGGAAAACATTAGGGTCAATCCATGGCTCCAAATACCAATTGTTACGAACCTCTACTATCAATCACAAATACAAGTGTAACTGATACAATCTGAAGAATCAGAGGGAGTTTACACGGAGAATAGCAAGGAATCAAAGGCAGAGAGCAAGAACAGTTCTAGGGAGGAGGTGACGAAGGTAGAAGACGAGTTCGGGTTCTGGTTCGATGTCCGTTCCCGTGTTGCTTGTGACAGAACCGCCCAATTCATATAAGATTAAGTACGGTTGTCCCCGCTAATCGCGTTGACATGCGCATACCGCCTCTTATACGAACCCGGTAGTCTGCCGAGTGTCACGAAGGACCTCGGTAAATCATCATCACAACCAAGATCATACATGATTAAGGAAAACAATATACATCATGGTATTCAGAGTTTACAACGGAAGTTAAAATTACAAACCAAGTTCATCTCACTTATTACAATACGGAGTTCAAATATAATACAAGAGAGTAACATTATTTAAAACTACATTACCACAAGTATCTATTACATAACCAGTTTATTCAACACCTCCAATAACAAGCATAGTAGAGGAGTTATGGGATACGGCCATGCTCGTTGGACTTTACTCATCAGTGTCCATTGCGGGACCAAAGCACGTGATACAATATCCTTCATATAAAGTGTCACCTACAACGATGGGAATAAAACCCTAAGTACTCAATTGCACTTAGCAAGACTTACCCGACAGAGAAATAAAATAAGACTCCAAGGATATGTAGGGCCATATTTGGTGGATTTGAATGGCTAGCAATATTTTGCAAAGGAGCTTACTAAATAATCCTTACTTCCAACTTTTAGCTGAAAGATTTAGTATTGAACTATTTAGAACTACATTAGTGTAACACCCCAGGTGTTTGTCTGGCATATTAGCATCAGTTGAGCATGGTCATGGCATGGCATTACCATAAGCATCATCATTTCATGTGCCTCTTTGCTTGCAACATGGCCTTGCAACATTTTGCAACATATGTGTGTTATGGGTGCTAGTGATGAGATCATGTGTGTGGCCCATGCTAGTACATGTGTTAGTTTTGTTATGCTTGAAAACATGTGAGACATGCTCATAAAACATATGCAACCCTATGTTTCCATAACTATGTTAGTGATGTGTCATTAGTTAGAGCCATAGTGTTTCAATGCCTACTTGAGTAACTTTTATGCGTAAGTAGTGTTGATGTGTGTTAAGGCCTGGGCAATGTGTGTATCTTGTTAGTGGTGCAAAATGAACTAGGGTTTATGTTTAGGTCCTGCCCTAATTCCATCTCGACTCATGTGTTGACCATGGGTGACCCTAGAACCTTCCTAGTTTGACCTAACCAAAAGTACAGCTTAGGTTGCTTGCATGGCTGTGCCACCTTAACGAAGTTTGTGCCAAACTTCATGAGGAACAAAAGTTGTTTAGTGGTCAACTCATGAAAATGCTTAGAACACCCCCTAATATGGCCCACAAGGCAGATTGGGGTGCTGATTTCAGCACTTAGCCTTTTTGGCTAAGTCGTAACTGACGTCCAGTTTCAAGATACCCCTCTTTGGAGGCCTGTATATTCCTAACCGTGCTGAACTAGTTCTTGTGCTAGTATACTTTCTCCTAGATCTTACATAGCTCTACCTTAAAGTCTCTTGCACCTCCTTCTAACTCGAGATGTTTGAGAGTTTAAGGTTGATGCAAATCGGCTATCAGACATCCTTTGCCCGAACCGTTTTCTTGAGCCCCTCTTCAGAGCTCGATATCTCGCAATCTAGACCGAATCAAGCCTGGAGCTAGTAGACTCAATTCAAGACCTCACATAGCTTTAACTATGATTCAACTACAGCTTCGGCTAATGTGGACTGGTTTAGGAGTTTTTGAGCACTCTAATTCTCCTGTCAGTCACTGGTTCCAGCATTTCATCTGTCGCGGTTTCAGAAGTTCAGAAACGTGAACTTCGACCGTGGCCGTCCGTCCTCAGAAAACTGACGCCGCGTGGCCTCCACGCGTCGATGCTGCACCGTGTTTGCGCTCGTGAAGGTGACACACACCCGCAGTCACCCTCGCTCGCCCGCTCACTCTTTCCTCTCGCCTGCCTCGCTCCACGCAGCTCCGCCGCAGCAGCATTGCCGCCGAGCACTACACCAGCCAAAGCGCCTCTATTCCTCCACCGCAACCTAATCGAACTCGGACAAAAGAACCGCCGTGAGCTGCTCTACACCCTGCTCTAGCTTGCACCCACAGCCGAGCCTCAGGTGAGCCTAGAAAATCCCATCTTTCCTCACCACCGCGCTCGGAGCGCCACCACGTTTCGACCTCGCCGTGGCTGGAACAATGCCGAGCTCCACCACAGGCGCTCTTGCTCGTTCACACTTGCTTGTGTCCTGTAGAATCTGTAGAACGTGTTAGTTTAGACGCTACCGTGTCGGGTCCGCGGGAACAGGCCGCCGCACTGGGCGCGCCCGCCATGGCCGCACCGAGCTCAAGCTCGATTTTGATCTGCTCGCTTGCTTGGGATTTGTTTGGCTTCGCGTTCCGTGCACCTCGGGTATGCATCTAGCTGACCGCATGACCTCGTCGACCGATTTTGTCTCATTAGCGTGCAACGCCTGAGCCCCGACGGAGCTTCCATGGCTGCCGTGAGGGTGCGCTCGTGGCCATGCCGGGGTGGTCGTTCGCAGGCCTCGATGTCGGGCTTGTTGGGTTCGTCTCGCGAAGTAGAGTGTGTAGGTGCCGTTAGATCGTTGTACGATGGTCGGTTTCGCCGTCGTTGTCGAGCGCCGTCGCCGCCATCCGCCCTCGTCGGCGTCGAGGACGCATCGGTGCAGTAGAGTTGGGGAAGGAGGTATGCCGGGGTGCGGGATGACGTGAGGAATGCGATGGTATGGTTGGTTTGGCCGGAAAGGTCGCCGGCGGCGAGCCCGACCTCACCGGAATCCTCCCCTGCCTCCGCTGTGGATGACGGGCGGGACCCGCGTGTCAGCGCCGGCCTCTTCCTCTGGTGGTTTGGCTGGGCCACGGATGGGCCGAAACCGCGCCTGTAGAGCGGGCCGGTTTAGTTTAAGCCCGTCTCGGTTTTGATTTGTTTTCTTTTTTTTCAGAAATGAAACATTGTGCTGAACTTTGTAAAATCATAACTAAAGCTAGAAATGTCCAAATGAGATGATTCAACTTGCACAGTGCTCTGTGAAATGTCTAGTTTTTATTAAAAATATAAAACTATGCAAGTTCTGTAATATAAAATGGAGTTTATGATTTATTCCTTTATGTTTGTATTAAATTAGTAATATCTTGTGCAAATTTTTGGGAATTGTTGGTACATGAGTTAAATGTGAAATTTGGTCAGTGCTGGTATGGGGTTATGTTGTGACTAGGGTAAATTTATCAGCTGTGTTTTATCTTCCTAGGTAGGGTTTCCTATTTTTGTTTAGGTTACCCACATGTTTTGGTAATTGCTATAATTCCTGTTTTCAGGACAGCAAGTCAAAGCTTGTTGATTTAAGTGTGGTCAATGATGTTTTCTTGAGATGTGATATACACAAAGGTTGTATTAAATTACTTGGTTAAGCTGTTGTTAAAATTTGGTAGCCTTTGGCTAAGTAGTTTAGGGGTTGCACCTATTTTAAGTAAGGGTTCAGAAATTGTTATTTTTCTGGAATTCTGGACCAGATATGAGAAACCTGTTTGTTGCCCTACTTAAGTTAAGATTCATGCTTTGACATCTGAAAGTGAATTGTAGAGAATTTTATAAGCTTTCCAAATTGTCCTCATGCTTGTCCATTGTAGTTATAGAACTTTAGTTATGAACCTTCTAAGTTGCTGCGGTTAACTTATCAATGCGTTAAATTCTGGAACTTGTTATATGTGGGTTAAGTAGGAACTTTGTGGTACTTAGTGGTTACTTATGGATGTTAAACATGTTAATACCAGAGAGGAAATTTGCACCTACTCTTAAAGTAATTTGAATAGAGCACCATGTAGCTTGACTTTTATTGCTTAGATTGTTGCACTATTCATTACATTCATCATGCATACATGCTCATAAGCTCATCATGTCACATCCGTGCATACATGAGATTCATTGGTGCATATACATGCAATAGGTGTATCGAGGAACGTGATGACGGTAAAGTTCCACAAGACGTATCCGGTAGAATTGGAGCCAGTTCGGGGGCAGGAGGCCCAGTCCGACGGAACCCGAGGAGACGAAGGAACCGTGGTTGAGCGCTGAACCCCGAACCATCCTCGTACGGTTTTAGTCAAGCCCCGGAGCATTATAAGCCTCCTACTTTCAAAGCAATTAACTATATATGTTATATGTATTGTTGCATTAAGTGGTAGGAGTTGTTTGGAACCCTTGCTGCATTATATCACTCCTTGTCCAGATATACTAATCCATGAATCCTATGTAGACAGGATCGTCTATCTGCTTAGCCCTGCTTTATTAGAACGGTAATGTCAGGTGATCTCCTATCACCTGCAAAGTAGGAAGTATTGGGTCACGGTTGGCTATATTTGCTATCGTGGAAAAGAACCAAGTGTTAATAATGAATTTAGACCGGACGGGATGTCGATAGTGAAGCAACAAGGCATGAAGGTCTTGGGTGTGAATCTATCCCCGTCTGTGTCGGTTAAGGACCGATCCGCTGTACTTCATTTGTCAAGTTTCTCACTATCCGGGAGAGACGGCGATTCGAATCAATTCCAACTCAGCTGAGGGGGTATTCCTAACACCAACCGGGCATACTTTGCAAGAGTCGTCAACAGTCACCTTTGGTACGACTCAGGATGGGCCCGAACAGCGCCGCACTCTCAGGGATTCTAGTGGCCAGGAAGCTCAGGACTTTTAACTCACCTACCCTTGGTCCCACCTGGCTCCCCTCCGAGGCGACTTACACTTTTCGGCTTCGCAGCCTGAGTCGAGCTACTCGGCTTCGCGGTCGGCAACCTCAGGCCGGCCAGCTAAGTGTTAGGCTGCGTTCAAATGACAAATGAAGTACAGCGGATCGGTCCTTAACCGACACAGACGGGGATAGATTCACACCCAAGACCTTCATGCCTTGTTGCTTCACTATCGACATCCCGTCCGGTCTAAATTCATTATTAACACTTGGTTCTTTTCCACGATAGCAAATATAGCCAACCGTGACCCAATACTTCCTACTTTGCAGGTGATAGGAGATCACCTGACATTACCGTTCTAATAAAGCAGGGCTAAGCAGATAGACGATCCTGTCTACATAGGATTCATGGATTAGTATATCTGGACAAGGAGTGATATAATGCAGCAAGGGTTCCAAACAACTCCTACCACTTAATGCAACAATACATATAACATATATAGTTAATTGCTTTGAAAGTAGGAGGCTTATAATGCTCCGGGGCTTGACTAAAACCGTACGAGGATGGTTCGGGGTTCAGCGCTCAACCACGGTTCCTTCGTCTCCTCGGGTTCCGTCGGACTGGGCCTCCTGCCCCCGAACTGGCTCCAATTCTACCGGATACGTCTTGTGGAACTTTACCGTCATCACGTTCCTCGATACACCTATTGCATGTATATGCACCAATGAATCTCATGTATGCACGGATGTGACATGATGAGCTTATGAGCATGTATGCATGATGAATGTAATGAATAGTGCAACAATCTAAGCAATAAAAGTCAAGCTACATGGTGCTCTATTCAAATTACTTTAAGAGTAGGTGCAAATTTCCTCTCTGGTATTAACATGTTTAACATCCATAAGTAACCACTAAGTACCACAAAGTTCCTACTTAACCCACATATAACAAGTTCCAGAATTTAACGCATTGATAAGTTAACCGCAGCAACTTAGAAGGTTCATAACTAAAGTTCTATAACTACAATGGACAAGCATGAGGACAATTTGGAAAGCTTATAAAATTCTCTACAATTCACTTTCAGATGTCAAAGCATGAATCTTAACTTAAGTAGGGCAACAAACAGGTTTCTCATATCTGGTCCAGAATTCCAGAAAAATAACAATTTCTGAACCCTTACTTAAAATAGGTGCAACCCCTAAACTACTTAGCCAAAGGCTACCAAATTTTAACAACAGCTTAACCAAGTAATTTAATACAACCTTTGTGTATATCACATCTCAAGAAAACATCATTGACCACACTTAAATCAACAAGCTTTGACTTGCTGTCCTGAAAACAGGAATTATAGCAATTACCAAAACATGTGGGTAACCTAAACAAAAATAGGAAACCCTACCTAGGAAGATAAAACACAGCTGATAAATTTACCCTAGTCACAACATAACCCCATACCAGCACTGACCAAATTTCACATTTAACTCATGTACCAACAATTCCCAAAAATTTGCACAAGATATTACTAATTTAATACAAACATAAAGGAATAAATCATAAACTCCATTTTATATTACAGAACTTGCATAGTTTTATATTTTTAATAAAAACTAGACATTTCACAGAGCACTGTGCAAGTTGAATCATCTCATTTGGACATTTCTAGCTTTAGTTATGATTTTACAAAGTTCAGCACAATGTTTCATTTCTGAAAAAAAGAAAACAAATCAAAACCGAGACGGGCTTAAACTAAACCGGCCCGCTCTACAGGCGCGGTTTCGGCCCATCCGTGGCCCAGCCAAACCACCAGAGGAAGAGGCCGGCGCTGACACGCGGGTCCCGCCCGTCATCCACAGCGGAGGCAGGGGAGGATTCCGGTGAGGTCGGGCTCGCCGCCGGCGACCTTTCCGGCCAAACCAACCATACCATCGCATTCCTCACGTCATCCCGCACCCCGGCATACCTCCTTCCCCAACTCTACTGCACCGATGCGTCCTCGACGCCGACGAGGGCGGATGGCGGCGACGGCGCTCGACAACGACGGCGAAACCGACCATCGTACAACGATCTAACGGCACCTACACACTCTACTTCGCGAGACGAACCCAACAAGCCCGACATCGAGGCCTGCGAACGACCACCCCGGCATGGCCACGAGCGCACCCTCACGGCAGCCATGGAAGCTCCGTCGGGGCTCAGGCGTTGCACGCTAATGAGACAAAATCGGTCGACGAGGTCATGCGGTCAGCTAGATGCATACCCGAGGTGCACGGAACGCGAAGCCAAACAAATCCCAAGCAAGCGAGCAGATCAAAATCGAGCTTGAGCTCGGTGCGGCCATGGCGGGCGCGCCCAGTGCGGCGGCCTGTTCCCGCGGACCCGACACGGTAGCGTCTAAACTAACACGTTCTACAGATTCTACAGGACACAAGCAAGTGTGAACGAGCAAGAGCGCCTGTGGTGGAGCTCGGCATTGTTCCAGCCACGGCGAGGTCGAAACGTGGTGGCGCTCCGAGCGCGGTGGTGAGGAAAGATGGGATTTTCTAGGCTCACCTGAGGCTCGGCTGTGGGTGCAAGCTAGAGCAGGGTGTAGAGCAGCTCACGGCGGTTCTTTTGTCCGAGTTCGATTAGGTTGCGGTGGAGGAATAGAGGCGCTTTGGCTGGTGTAGTGCTCGGCGGCAATGCTGCTGCGGCGGAGCTGCGTGGAGCGAGGCAGGCGAGAGGAAAGAGTGAGCGGGCGAGCGAGGGTGACTGCGGGTGTGTGTCACCTTCACGAGCGCAAACACGGTGCAGCATCGACGCGTGGAGGCCACGCGGCGTCAGTTTTCTGAGGACGGACGGCCACGGTCGAAGTTCACGTTTCTGAACTTCTGAAACCGCGACAGATGAAATGCTGGAACCAGTGACTGACAGGAGAATTAGAGTGCTCAAAAACTCCTAAACCAGTCCACATTAGCCGAAGCTGTAGTTGAATCATAGTTAAAGCTATGTGAGGTCTTGAATTGAGTCTACTAGCTCCAGGCTTGATTCGGTCTAGATTGCGAGATATCGAGCTCTGAAGAGGGGCTCAGAAAACGGTTCGGGCAAAGGATGTCTGATAGCCGATTTGCATCAACCTTAAACTCTCAAACATCTCGAGTTAGAAGGAGGTGCAAGAGACTTTAAGGTAGAGCTATGTAAGATCTAGGAGAAAGTATACTAGCACAAGAACTAGTTCAGCACGGTTAGGAATATACAGGCCTCCAAAGAGGGGTATCTTGAAACTGGACGTCAGTTACGACTTAGCCAAAAAGGCTAAGTGCTGAAATCAGCACCCCAAATCTGCCTTGTGGGCCATATTAGGGGGTGTTCTAAGCATTTTCATGAGTTGACCACTAAACAACTTTTGTTCCTCATGAAGTTTGGCACAAACTTCGTTAAGGTGGCACAGCCATGCAAGCAACCTAAGCTGTACTTTTGGTTAGGTCAAACTAGGAAGGTTCTAGGGTCACCCATGGTCAACACATGAGTCGAGATGGAATTAGGGCAGGACCTAAACATAAACCCTAGTTCATTTTGCACCACTAACAAGATACACACATTGCCCAGGCCTTAACACACATCAACACTACTTACGCATAAAAAGTTACTCAAGTAGGCATTGAAACACTATGGCTCTAACTAATGACACATCACTAACATAGTTATGGAAACATAGGGTTGCATATGTTTTATGAGCATGTCTCACATGTTTTCAAGCATAACAAAACTAACACATGTACTAGCATGGGCCACACACATGATCTCATCACTAGCACCCATAACACACATATGTTGCAAAATGTTGCAAGGCCATGTTGCAAGCAAAGAGGCACATGAAATGATGATGCTTATGGTAATGCCATGCCATGACCATGCTCAACTGATGCTAATATGCCAGACAAACACCTGGGGTGTTACACTAATGTAGTTCTAAATAGTTCAATACTAAATCTTTCAGCTAAAAGTTGGAAGTAAGGATTATTTAGTAAGCTCCTTTGCAAAATATTGCTAGCCATTCAAATCCACCAAATATGGCCCTACATATCCTTGGAGTCTTATTTTATTTCTCTGTCGGGTAAGTCTTGCTAAGTGCAATTGAGTACTTAGGGTTTTATTCCCATCGTTGTAGGTGACACTTTATATGAAGGATATTGTATCACGTGCTTTGGTCCCGCAATGGACACTGATGAGTAAAGTCCAACGAGCATGGCCGTATCCCATAACTCCTCTACTATGCTTGTTATTGGAGGTGTTGAATAAACTGGTTATGTAATAGATACTTGTGGTAATGTAGTTTTAAATAATGTTACTCTCTTGTATTATATTTGAACTCCGTATTGTAATAAGTGAGATGAACTTGGTTTGTAATTTTAACTTCCGTTGTAAACTCTGAATACCATGATGTATATTGTTTTCCTTAATCATGTATGATCTTGGTTGTGATGATGATTTACCGAGGTCCTTCGTGACACTCGGCAGACTACCGGGTTCGTATAAGAGGCGGTATGCGCATGTCAACGCGATTAGCGGGGACAACCGTACTTAATCTTATATGAATTGGGCGGTTCTGTCACAAGCAACACGGGAACGGACATCGAACCAGAACCCGAACTCGTCTTCTACCTTCGTCACCTCCTCCCTAGAACTGTTCTTGCTCTCTGCCTTTGATTCCTTGCTATTCTCCGTGTAAACTCCCTCTGATTCTTCAGATTGTATCAGTTACACTTGTATTTGTGATTGATAGTAGAGGTTCGTAACAATTGGTATTTGGAGCCATGGATTGACCCTAATGTTTTCCCCAATCGATTGCGTCCCATGGCTTCATCAGCGCCTACACCAGCTATCCTTCCCCCTTCCATGGGTGGCGCCTTCGTGTCATCGTGAGTCACATGCCTTGGTCCTTGCCATATGAGGTTCTGCTCCAGGTCTTTGGACCATACAGCGCAACAAGGTGTTTGTTCTAGAGAGGACAAGTTGTATGGTGGCGTACATTTCTTCCACCCACCATACGGCGTAAATTTACTTTTATGACATCCACAAATTTTAGAACCATGACCTTAGGTCATATGTAACTTTGACATATGATTTTTTCCTCTCTAGTGTTGTAAAATGCATTTTGAAAAGTTTTTAACATGTTAGTATAGTGGAACTGTGTGAAATCAAACCATCTACTAATCTAGTACTAATGATGTGCTTTTTTGCCATGAGAATATGTTGCAGACAACCACAAAATGGATAAAACAGCTACAGTGGAAGCTTGGTGGTTGGGGTTACACCGTTCTGGGAGGTTGGTTTCCCAATTGCATATCAAATTAGAGGGTTCTAGAAGTAATTGTACTGTGAAGAAGAACAGTATTGATACTCATAACAATAAGTGGTTCTCTTCCATCTCACACATATTGTTGGTATTATATCCAATTAGTAAAAGAAGCTATCATTTCTGACATTTAAAATGATCTAGAAGCGTGTCATTATTCTGTCTAAAACGTCGGAGATTGTACCTATTTGTGGCTTGAGTTTGGATATGTTGTGATTTAGGTTGAATTTAAATGTACTGGTGATGTGTTCTCCCAGAGCATAAATCGTCCACGTGAGTTGACCAGACGTTCCTCCAATGTCATGGCGATGGCACCCTCGGCGATGTGTTGGTGTGGCCACTGCAGCGCGGTCTGCCGCCTCTGGGCAGAGGGCGAGTTCGCGTCCGGCGTGTTGTGCAGCAGGATGCGGTGTCGGCTCCAAGGCAACTGTAGCGACGTCAGAGGAGGGCTCATGACGTCGGCACGAGACCCGAACGCAGAGATATATCAGACGCTGTGTCTAGTTAAATATTTGAATATGTATAAGCTATTGGAAGGGTTGCTAAGGGTTGCTATTGGTTTCATTAGTTAGTTTAGGGTGTGTCTGGTCCGAAATGTGAAATAGAAAATAGAAGGTATAGCAACTGTGGATACAACATAGCAAGAAGCCCAATGAGTGGGTCTATTCCAAGCCTCCGGTAAGTGTTGTAGTGGTAGTAGTTGGTATGAGTGTGAATTAGCTGTACTTCAAAAACATCGGTATGAGTGTGAATTAGTTGTACTTTAAACACATCGAAAAGATATCTAAAGACTTTGTTTCATTGAAAAGTATCTCCATGTCAATCTTGCAAACTCTTAATAAAATGCATCTTAATATTCTATAAATTTGGTTAAGCAGCCTAAAAGTCCTTGCCCTTGCTTGCTCACCTATTGGTTTGTGGTGTTCACCCTCCTATCAGTAGATGCCTTTATAGATGAGATCAAGAGAGGAGAGCCTGTGAAATGATAGGTCTTTCCCACTTGGGAGGAATAAATATCGCTTTAGCGAGTCTAGAACCATCACCTTAGTCATAATGTAACTTTGACATATGATTTTTTCTCTCTAATGTTGTAAAACATATTTTGAGGACCAAAAGTTTTTAATATGTTAGTATAGTGGAGCTGCGTGAAATTAGACCCTCTACCCATCTAGTACTAATGACATGCTTTTTATTGCCACTGAGAATATGCTGCAGACAACAACCAAACGGATAAATCAGCTAGCTAAGGTTGGAAGCTTGGTGGTTTGAGTCTACGACATTCTGGGAGGTTGGTTTCCTAATTGCATATCAAATTAGAGTGTTTTGCAAGTAATTGTACTATGAAGAAGAACAATACTGATACTCATGGTGTGGCAAAACAGTAAGTGGTTTTCTTCCATCCCAGCACATATTGTTTGGTACTATACCCAACCAGCAAAAGAAGCTATCATTTCAGACATTTAAAATGACATACAAGCATGTCAAAAAAAAACACAAGGATTGACACGTTTCAAACCATCACCTCAGGCATATCGAACTCTATCATTATTAATCTCATATCCCCTTTCTTTGTTGTTGCAAATTATATTTTCAAAATAAAAAGTTTTATTAGCAGTAGTGGAAGTGTGTCAAGCCCTCCTTATCTAGCGATGACAATTAATGTTTAACTGTTTCTTTTGCAAATAAGAACGGGAGCCAACACGTGTCTAGTTAAACATTGGAATATGAATAAGCTATTGGAAGGGTTGCTACTATTTTAGTCAGTTAGGGTGTGTCTGGTTCTGAAATGTGAAATAGAAATTAGAGGTTATAGCAATTGTGGATACAAAGAGAGCAACAGTAGTTGCTCAGTGCAAGATACTCCCTCTGTCCCTAAATAAATCAATTTCTAGAATCCGTGCCGGTCAAACTTTTTAAGTTTGACTAACTTTATAGAAAAAAGTAACAACATCTATGACATAGCATTAGAACATTATGAAAATATATTCTATGGTAAATCGAATGATACTAGTTCGATATTATAAATCTTGATGTTTTTTCTATAAATTCAGCCAAAGTTTAAAAGTTTGACTTAAGACAACTCCAGAAATCTATTTATTCAGGGGATATTTCAACACCCTCCCCCACACAAAAAGGTAACCAAGAGTTGGCCGTACAAGGAGTTTAAGCATTGGGTGCCCACTCCAGTAGACCCACTAGAAATGTCATAGGAGGAATAAGACTACTGCTATTGCACGTTGTGTTACTAACCCTCCACTATGCCATTATAAAGTTCGTGTAAAGTTGCATAGGCAAATATCGTATGGACTTTACTCCGTTCTGGTCATAATCTTAGACAACCCACGAGAGCAAGACCTCCACACTCATACCGATGTTTTTGAAGTACAGCTAATTCACACTCATACCAACTACTACCACTACAACACTTACCGGAGGCTTGGAATAGACCCACTCATTGGGCTTCTTGCTATGTTGTATCCACAGTTGCTATACCTTCAATTTTCTATTTCACATTTCGGACCAAGACACACCCTAACTAACTAATGAAACCAATAGCAACCCTTAGCAACCCTTCCAATAGCTTATACATATTCAAATATTTAACTAGACACAGCGTCTGATATATCTCTGCGTTCGGGTCTCGTGCCGACGTCATGAGCCCTCCTCTGACGTCGCTACAGTTGCCTTGGAGCCGACACCGCATCCTGCTGCTAATAAAACTTTTTTATTTTGAAAATATAATTTGCAACAACAAAGAAAGGGGATATGAGATTAATAATGATAGAGTTCGATATGCCTGAGGTGATGGTTTGAAAACGTGTCAATCCTTGTGTTTTTTTTTGACATGCTTGTATGTCATTTTAAATGTCTGAAATGATAGCTTCTTTTGCTGGTTGGGTATAGTACCAAACAATATGTGCTGGGATGGAAGAAAACCACTTACTGTTTTGCCACACCATGAGTATCAGTATTGTTCTTCTTCATAGTACAATTACTTGCAAAACACTCTAATTTGATATGCAATTAGGAAACCAACCTCCAGAATGTCGTAGACTCAAACCACCAAGCTTCCAACCTTAGCTAGCTGATTTATCCGTTGGTTGTTTGTTCTGCAGCATATTCTCAGTGGCAATAAAAAGCATGTCATTAGTACTAGATGGGTAGAGGGTCTAATTTCACGCAGCTCCACTATACTAACAATATTAAAAAACTTTTGGTCCTCAAAATATGTTTTACAACATTAGAGAGAAAAAATCATATGTCAAAGTTACATTATGACTAAGGTGATGGTTCTAGACTCGCTTAAAGCGATTTATTCCTCCCAAGTGGGAAAGACCTATCATTTCACAGCTCTCCTCTCTTGATCTCATCTATAAAGGCATCTACTGATAGGAGGGTGTTGAAATATCCCCTGAATAAATAGATTTCTGGAGTGTCTTAAGTCAAACTTTTAAACTTTGGCTGAATTTATAGAAAAAACATCAAGATTTATAATATCGAACTAGTATCATTCGATTTACCATAGAATATATTTTCATAATGTTCTAATGCTATGTCATAGATGTTGTTACTTTTTTCTATAAAGTTAGTCAAACTTAAAAAGTTTGACCGGCACGGATTCTAGAAATTGATTTATTTAGGGACAGAGGGAGTATCTTGCACTGAGCAACTACTGTTTGCTCTCTTGTATCCACAATTGCTATAACCTCTAATTTCTATTTCACATTTCAGAACCAGACACACCCTAACTGACTAAAATAGTAGCAACCCTTCCAATAGCTTATTCATATTCCAATGTTTAACTAGACACGTGTTGGCTCCCGTTCTTATTTGCAAAAGAAACAGTTAAAACATTAATTGTCATCGCTAGATAAGGAGGCTTGACACACTTCCACTACTGCTAATAAAACTTTTTTATTTTGAAAATATAATTTGCAACAACAAAGAAAGGGGATATGAGATTAATAATGATAGAGTTCGATATGCCTGAGGTGATGGTTTGAAACGTGTCAATCCTTGTGTTTTTTTTGACATGCTTGTATGTCATTTTAAATGTCTGAAATGATAGCTTCTTTTGCTGGTTGGGTATAGTACCAAACAATATGTGCTGGGATGGAAGAAAACCACTTACTGTTTTGCCACACCATGAGTATCAGTATTGTTCTTCTTCATAGTACAATTACTTGCAAAACACTCTAATTTGATATGCAATTAGGAAACCAACCTCCCAGAATGTCGTAGACTCAAACCACCAAGCTTCCAACCTTAGCTAGCTGATTTATCCGTTTGGTTGTGTCTGCAGCATATTCTCAGTGGCAATAAAAGCATGTCATTAGTACTAGATGGGTAGAGGGTCTAATTTCACGCAGCTCCACTATACTAACATATTAAAAACTTTTGGTCCTCAAAATATGTTTTACAACATTAGAGAGAAAAAATCATATGTCAAAGTTACATTATGACTAAGGTGATGGTTCTAGACTCGCTAAAGCGATATTTATTCCTCCCAAGTGGGAAAGACCTATCATTTCACAGGCTCTCCTCTCTTGATCTCATCTATAAAGGCATCTACTGATAGGAGGGTGAACACCACAAACCAATAGGTGAGCAAGCAAGGGCAAGGACTTTTAGGCTGCTTAACCAAATTTATAGAATATTAAGATGCATTTTATTAAGAGTTTGCAAGATTGACATGGAGATACTTTTCAATGAAACAAAGTCTTTAGATATCTTTTCGATGTGTTTAAAGTACAACTAATTCACACTCATACCGATGTTTTTGAAGTACAGCTAATTCACACTCATACCAACTGACCACTACAACACTTACCGGAGCTTGGAATAGACCCACTCATTGGGCTTCTTGCTATGTTGTATCCACAGTTGCTATACCTTCTATTTTCTATTTCACATTTCGGACCAAGACACACCCTAACTAACTAATGAAACCAATAGCAACCCTTAGCAACCTTCCAATAGCTTATACATATTCAAATATTTAACTAGACACAGCGTCTGATATATCTCTGCGTTCGGGTCTCGTGCCGACGTCATGAGCCCTCCTCTGACGTCGATACAGTTGCCTTGGAGCCGACACCGCATCCTGCTGCACAACACGCCGGACGCGAACTCGCCCTCTGCCCAGAGGCGGCAGACCGCGCTGCAGTGGCCACACCAACACATCGCCGAGGGTGCCATCGCCATGACATTGGAGGAACGTCTGGTCAACTCACGTGGACGATTTATGCTCTGGGAGAACACATCACCAGTACATTTAAATTCAACCTAAATCACAACATATCCAAACTCAAGCCACAAATAGGTACAATCTCCGACGTTTTAGACAGAAATAATGACACGCTTCTAGATCATTTTAAATGTCAGAAATGATAGCTTCTTTTACTATTGGATATAATACCAACAATATGTGTGAGATGGAAGAGAACCACTTATTGTTATGAGTATCATACTGTTCTTCTTCACAGTACAATTACTTCTAGAACCCTCTAATTTGATATGCAATTGGGAAACCAACCTCCCAGAACGGTGTAACCCCAACCACCAAGCTTCCACTGTAGCTGTTTTTATCCATTATGTGGTTGTCTGCAACATATTCTCATGGCAAAAAAGCACATCATTAGTACTAGATTAGTAGATGGTTTGATTTCACACAGTTCACTATACTAACATGTTAAAAACTTTTCAAAATGCATTTTACAACACTAGAGAGGAAAAAATCATATGTCAAAGTTACATTATGACCTAAGGTCATGGTTCTAAAAATTTGTGGATGTCATAAAAGTAAATTTACGCCGTATGGTGGGTGGAAGAAATGTACGCCACCATACAACTTGTCCTCTCTCAGAACAAACACCTTGTTGCGCTGTATGGTCCAAAGACCTGGAGCAGAACCTCATATGGCAAGGACCAAGGCATGTGACTCACGATGACACGAAGGCGCCACCCATGGAAGGGGGAAGGATAGCTGGTGTAGGCGCTGATGAAGCCATGGACGCAATCGATTGGGGGAAAACATTAGGGTCAATCCATGGCTCCAAATACCAATTGTTACGAACCTCTACTATCAATCACAAATACAAGTGTAACTGATACAATCTGAAGAATCAGAGGGAGTTTACACGGAGAATAGCAAGGAATCAAAGGCAGAGAGCAAGAACAGTTCTAGGGAGGAGGTGACGAAGGTAGAAGACGAGTTCGGGTTATGGTTCGATGTCCGTTCCCGTGTTGCTTTGTGACAGAACCGCCCAATTCATATAAGATTAAGTACGGTTGTCCCCGCTAATCGCGTTGACATGCGCATACCGCCTCTTATACGAACCCGGTAGTCTGCCGAGTGTCACGAAGGACCTCGGTAAATCATCATCACAACCAAGATCATACATGATTAAGGAAAACAATATACATCATGGTATTCAGAGTTTACAACGGAAGTTAAAATTACAAACCAAGTTCATCTCACTTATTACAATACGGAGTTCAAATATAATACAAGAGAGTAACATTATTTAAAACTACATTACCACAAGTATCTATTACATAACCAGTTTATTCAACACCTCCAATAACAAGCATAGTAGAGGAGTTATGGGATACGGCCATGCTCGTTGGACTTTACTCATCAGTGTCCATTGCGGGACCAAAGCACGTGATACAATATCCTTCATATAAAGTGTCACCTACAACGATGGGAATAAAACCCTAAGTACTCAATTGCACTTAGCAAGACTTACCCGACAGAGAATTAAAATAAGACTCCAAGGATATGTAGGGCCATATTTGGTGGATTTGAATGGCTAGCAATATTTTGCAAGGAGCTTACTAAATAATCCTTACTTCCAACTTTTAGCTGAAAGATTTAGTATTGAACTATTTAGAACTACATTAGTGTAACACCCCAGGTGTTTTGTCTGGCATATTAGCATCAGTTGAGCATGGTCATGGCATGGCATTACCATAAGCATCATCATTTCATGTGCCTCTTTGCTTGCAAACATGGCCTTGCAACATTTTGCAACATATGTGTGTTATGGGTGCTAGTGATGAGATCATGTGTGTGGCCCATGCTAGTACATGTGTTAGTTTTTGTTATGCTTGAAAACATGTGAGACATGCTCATAAAACATATGCAACCCTATGTTTCCATAACTATGTTAGTGATGTGTCATTAGTTAGAGCCATAGTGTTTCAATGCCTACTTGAGTAACTTTTATGCGTAAGTAGTGTTGATGTGTGTTAAGGCCTGGGCAATGTGTGTATCTTGTTAGTGGTGCAAAATGAACTAGGGTTTATGTTTAGGTCCTGCCCTAATTCCATCTCGACTCATGTGTTGACCATGGGTGGACCCTAGAACCTTCCTAGTTTGACCTAACAAAAGTACAGCTTAGGTTGCTTGCATGGCTGTGCCACCTTAACGAAGTTTGTGCCAAACTTCATGAGGAACAAAAGTTGTTTAGTGGTCAACTCATGAAAATGCTTAGAACACCCCCTAATATGGCCCACAAGGCAGATTGGGTGCTGATTTCAGCACTTAGCCTTTTTGGCTAAGTCGTAACTGACGTCCAGTTTCAAGATACCCCTCTTTGGAGGCCTGTATATTCCTAACCGTGCTGAACTAGTTCTTGTGCTAGTATACTTTCTCCTAGATCTTACATAGCTCTACCTTAAAGTCTCTTGCACCTCCTTCTAACTCGAGATGTTTGAGAGTTTAAGGTTGATGCAAATCGCTATCAGACATCCTTTGCCCGAACCGTTTTCTTGAGCCCCTCTTCAGAGCTCGATATCTCGCAATCTAGACCGAATCAAGCCTGGAGCTAGTAGACTCAATTCAAGACCTCACATAGCTTTAACTATGATTCAACTACACT
>JAHUYU010002613.1:0-19211 GCA_030439765.1 Tripidium arundinaceum | reverse complement strand
CAGTGACGGGTTTAGGGTTTTTCGGTGGGAGTACGGCTCACGGTGAACCTCGTACCGTGTGCCGCCGGCCCCCACCTTTCTTTTATAGCGCAGGGTGACAGGGGCCCTCAGCCATAGGTGGACTGGACGCCCCCGATCAGGGCGCAAGGTCAAGGGCCCGCTGGGCCGTTGGGTCCAGCGCGGGTGAAGGAGATCAAACCAACAGGCATGACTTATTTCGGCTGATTTCGGCTGATTCAATAGTGTTTTATGAGAGAGAATAAACTAAAACAAGCTGAAATAATACAAGTCGAACAAGCTAATAAAGGTCAGGGAATTCCGTGCCCCCGACGAAGATTTTACCTCGCTTTTTTTTCTCTCCTATAACAAGGGGCTCCTTGGCAGATCAGATGAGGAGACGGCGATTCAAGTTCAAGATGGCCGCACCTTTGTCACCAACGGCAACAGTCTCCCCCGACATGTCTGCGTCGCCCTGGGCGTCGTCTCTTCCAGATGATTTGGTTCGCCTGCTAGCGTCGCGCTTGCTGGAGCCGACCTTCTGGCCTACGTCCGATTCCGAGCTGTCTGCGCGCCTTGGCGATCCAGCACCGCCTCCCCGCGCGGCCGCGGGATCGTTGACCCACGCTTCCACCCGCGGCGCTGGATGATGCTGCCCGAGGGCCACGGGCTCTACCCTGGCCACCCCAAGCTGCACGGCTACGTGCGCTTCTTCCACCTCGACACGGGGGCCTTGGTCCGCGTCCACATCCCGCTGTTCGAGGACCACTGCGTCCTCGATTCTTTCCAAGGCCTTCTCGTCCTGCAGCGGGACGACGACACCGCCGTCCGCCTGCTACACCCTTTCACCGGTGACATTGTTGACACTTGGCATGCATAATAATGCTATGCCTTCACGGTGTTTTCTAGAAATCAGAAACTTGTTTTTTTCCCCGTAGACTAGAGAGAAACGAAAAGTAGACAGACACCTACACAGTGGGTACAGCTGCAACAGGTTACCTTGTGCTGGACGAAGCTGCATGGACCTGGTTCCATCCCATCTAAGCTGCATGGATCCATGGCCGGCGACCAGGAGCCACTGCTAAGGTGATATTTTCATAAGACAGTATCGCATTGGATTGCGGCGTATGATAGTGCCAGCTTCAAGCATAGGCAACGCCTTGGCGGAGGCGCTAAGAGTCCTCTTTATCAAGAAGATGGCCTTGTCTCCTATGCATGTCACGGGGATATACCTTCGTCCCATGACAAGGTCTGCGAGCTTGTAAACTAGCAGTTTGGAACAAAGAGTCGCTATGGCCTATCACCAGGACTTCCGAGTTGCACTCCACCATGCAGACACGTGACCATAGTGTATCACATGTGGCGATCAACTTTGGCCGGGGGCTGTAGCAATTCACCTGGCAGAGGTGTGTCTATCTGGAAAATCTTCACTATTGAATATGTATGTTCCATGCTGTCCACATTCACCACGTAGGTCTTGCCATGGTATGAGAAGGGTGCAGGACTTCTATGTATGGGGTACGACCAGGTGGACATAGTCCATTGGTGGTCATGTGAAGTTGCGAAAGCCACACGATGTATTCTCTTACTAAACGCAAGCATGACGGCGACAACACCATCATCAGTGAAGGTAGCAGCAGTAGAGATCGATCTGAGATATGGAATCTTCCGTCGTGCAGATCGTACTCTGGAGGGGTATTGGTGCATCTGTGGGGAGAGAGTGGAGAGAGGTGGTAGGTCAACAATGTCACCGGTGAAAGGGTGTAGCAGGCGGACGGCGGTGTCGTCGTCCCGCTGCAGGACGAGAAGGCCTTGGAAAGAATCGAGGACGCAGTGGTCCTCGAACAGCGGGATGTGGACGCGGACCAAGGCCCCCGTGTCGAGGTGGAAGAAGCGCACGTAGCCGTGCAGCTTGGGGTGGCCAGGGTAGAGCCCGTGGCCCTCGGGCAGCATCATCCAGCGCCGCGGGTGGAAGCGTGGGTCAACGATCCCGCGGCCGCGCGGGGAGGCGGTGCTGGATCGCCAAGGCGCGCAGACAGCTCGGAATCGGACGTAGGCCAGAAGGTCGGCTCCAGCAAGCGCGACGCTAGCAGGCGAACCAAATCATCTGGAAGAGACGACGCCCAGGGCGACGCAGACATGTCGGGGGAGACTGTTGCCGTTGGTGACAAAGGTGCGGCCATCTTGAACTTGAATCGCCGTCTCCTCATCTGATCTGCCAAGGAGCCCCTTGTTATAGGAGAGAAAAAAAAGCCGAGGTAAAATCTTCGTCGGGGGCACGGAATTCCCTGACCTTTATTAGCTTGTTCGACTTGTATTATTTCAGCTTGTTTTAGTTTATTCTCTCTCATAAAACACTATTGAATCAGCCGAAATCAGCCGAAATAAGTCATGCCTGTTGGTTTGATCTCCTTCACCCGCGCTGGACCCAACGGCCCAGCGGGCCCTTGACCTTGCGCCCTGATCGGGGGCGTCCAGTCCACCTATGGCTGAGGGCCCCTGTCACCCTGCGCT
This sequence comes from Tripidium arundinaceum, assembly GCA_030439765.1. NCBI lineage: Eukaryota > Viridiplantae > Streptophyta > Magnoliopsida > Poales > Poaceae > Tripidium > Tripidium arundinaceum. The sequence goes on along the minus strand of JAHUYU010002613.1, from coordinate 16,700 downwards.
ATAAAGAAAGGTGGGGGCCGGCGGCACACGGTACGAGGTTCACCGTGAGCCGTACTCCCACCGAAAAACCCTAAACCCGATCTACTATGAGGGGCGTAGCCAGTGACGGGTAGCACCTCCGCCGCCGCTATCATCCCCGTCGCCACTGCACTGCATCACGGTCTGCACTGCGTCGCCTCTCTTCACCGCTCGTCGCTGCCCGTGTGCTGCCTCCATCAACGAACCAGCGATGGCCGGATCGAGCTCCAACTCCACGGGATCTAATGGTCTGTGAACTCCTCACTCTCCTCTCACCCCTCTGTCTCTCTGTCTCCCTCTCGGTGTAGTGTTCTAGGTTTACATGTGCATGTATTATTCAGAATCCATGTGAATCCCTCCTAGATCTACTGCTAGAGATTCTAAATCTTCTATCACTGCCGAACACGCAGTGAACTCGCAAAACTTGCTCCTAGGCCAGGGCCAGGCGAAGTACTCGCGGTGGTCGTAGTCGAAGTCGATAGAGGCTTGGAGGGCAACGCTTTGGGGGTGATGAGGTGCTCGACCGTCTCACCTCGGACTCGGACCTCTTCCACTGAGATTTCTATTCGGTGCCGTAGATAGTCGACACGAAGAGCGTGAGACGGGTTGGTTTATCTACCCCCACGGCCAGGGGTGTGGTTGTGTTGGTTCGGTGAACATCCCGTGACGGACTTGACCATCCCGGATTCACCGACCGGTACATGGTTTCACCTCGCGAAAGGCCTCTAACTGAATCGGTTAGATGGCTTCACCGGCACATCTCAGGTTATGGTTTCGAGTCCCCATGTGAGAGCGAATTTTAGGCTCCCCTCATTTGTCCCACGCCGGTCATGGTCATTCTCACATAGGCTATGGTGGCGCTGTGTAAATCATTTACGGAGGCGGTCATCCCATTAATCGATAATTTTCAAAGGTGGTCATTCTAAGCATCCGTCTTCTAAAATCAATTTATCGAGGCGGGCGTCTTAAGATATTCATCTCCACAAATAGTTGAATAAAAAAATAATTCATAACTTTTTCATATGAACTCAGATGAAGACAAACTTTATATCAAAATTATAGCTCTCGACGTGATCTACTACTTTGTAGTCGATTTTTTTGAATTTAAACTGTACAGGGTTCCAAAATATTGTTGTAAATCTATAGATTTTGAAATTTTAAATTTTAAATTATCAAGCAACCTCAAATGTTGACATGGTCTATACGAAAGTTATAGTTCTCAATGCAGCCTACAACTTCGTAGTTGAAAAGTTTTTTGTTTGAAGTCATTTAGAGCCCCAAATATTTGTTGTAACTTTATAGATTTATGAAATTCAAAATTTATAATTCCTAAACAACTTCGAATATTCACATAGTTAATACCGAAGTTACAGTGGCCGACCTGAGCTGTATGTTTGCTGTTGATAAGTTTTATATTTGAAGTTGTTTGGAGTCTCATATATTTGTTTTAAATTCATATATTTTGAAATTCAATTTTTTGAGTTTTTCAAATAATCTCGAATGGAGATACATCATATACCAAAGTTGTAGTGCTTGATAAGATTTCAATCTTTATAGTTAAAAGTTTTTTCATTTGAGTTCATTTACACTACAAGAAACATATTAATACATGACGGTTTAATTCCGTCACAGATCGCTAAATAACCGTCACAAAACGGCATCGATGATAGTTTTAGACATCGTCATGTATTGAGCGTCATGGATTGACGTGCATGACGTTTGTTCGAAAACCGTCATTGATTAACACAATCTATGACGGTTTTAAACCATCATAGATTAGCCCGAGGCCCATTCAACCCAGCCCATGTCTAGCGTTTGTGACGAACAAATCCATCATGGATTAAACAACCACATCAACATTACGCAATATTAACTAGTATACTGCCCGTGCTAACGCTACGGTAACATTCGGGTATATACAAATTAAAACTGAAATATATGGAAACTAAAACAATCAAAAGATGTGGTTGTCTCACCCTCCACCGCATCTTAGTCGGCGGTGAGGGAACTGAACCATGCGGGAGCAGCAGACCATGAACACTGTAGACAACAATTTATAATTGTCTATCTCTATCATAAAGGCACCCTATTACTAACAAATTGGAAACATCATCCCACAATTAGCAAATGTACTTCATCGATATTTAGAGTCGCAAGAATAAATTATCAAGGCACTGAAAAATATTATGTTTATGGCAATCTAGTAATTCAAAGGACATACATAATTCATTGATGGATTTACAAAGTATCAGCAATCAGACTTCATCATTGATGCCTAAATCTCAGGGGCATAGGTATATCTGCTTCTGCTAGGAGTACATTTCTTTACAGTTTTGACGAACTCCTAGCTATGGTCGTAGAAGATGTATTCCTAAATCTTAGCTGCGAGCTGCAAATCATTACAGTTTTGACGAACTCCTAGTTATGGGCAGAAGATGTACATTTCTTTTTGTCGTGAAAAAAGGATGTTAGTAGATCAAACATAAATGTTCATAAATGCTAGATTAGGAAAGGAAGAGGTGCCCAGGTTGTTCGCTCACCACTGAATCACCGCCGACGCCGCTGGCTGCAACGCGTGAAAGGCGGAGGCTCGTCACAGCGCCGGTAATGTCTGTGCATTCTTTTACCAAAGTAATCAACATATTGGTGTTCCAAATAGATGAACCATGATTAGCAGTTATTCAAATTATTTGTTGGACATGATTATGAAACAGAATCTGTACAAAAGAAAACTTACTCGAATCAACTTTGTCCTGACAAATGGGATTGTTATTATGCATCAGTTTTGCACCCAAAAATCAGTTTACAAGCCTTAACTCCTGCAAAGGAAACCAACAAACTGAAGGTTATTCAGTTTAGATGTGCATAACCTATATCATAACAATGGAGGTTGTTTAGCTCTCCAAATTGAACAAACATTTAATCAAATCCCCCCATGTTAGTTTGCTTACAATCAATACTGATTGTACTTAAATCAAGCAGGATGGTTAACTAATTGATATGTACAATGCAAGCAAAGTTCTGTACTAAAAATCAAGCAGGATGGTTAACTAATTGCTTACAATCAATACTGATTCTACTTAAAAAAAAGGAAGCCTGATGGTGATGCGTCGCTACCTCATAGATGAAGGGAAGTGCTGGGGCATACCTAGTGCCTGCTCTTCACCAGCACCAGCGACTCATATCCAGCCCCGCTGCTGCCCATCACAGCTGGTAGAGCTGGCGGCCAGGAAGTAAAGCTGCTCCATGATGCCGTCGCGGAGCGCACGCAGCCGGACCCGTGCGACCGTTCCGTCATCTCGCGCAACGGCATTGACTGCCCCCGTCGTACCACAGCCGCCATCGCCTCCCTGCCATGGGCTTCGGTTGGATCCGTAGCATGTCACCCTCCCGTCCGGTCCTCAATCCGAGCCATCCTCTCCACCTTGCTCGTCTCCCGCAGCTTGCCTGCAGACAGCCATGGCTGGCTCGGCCACCCCATTACCCCCTACATCACGTTAAAAGCAAGGCGGACTCAACTTCCTCCCAACATGGACTCTGTTTCGGCGCAGTAGAGGTTGCTGAAAAGTTGACGGATGAGGTGTTGTACCTAATCTCTATCTCTACTTGAAGCGCACAAGATTAAGCAGTAGGAGGCCAGACAAAAATTACTGCAGACGAAAATTTACTCTAAAATTTTGTCTTTTTAGTATTAGTAAGAGATAACTAAATAAAGAAAACGGAGCAAAATAAAGAAAATAGCTCTTATCCTTTTCTATTAAATTATTAAGAGTCCTATTTAGAGTACTCAGATCTGAGAAATCTATTTAGATTAGGATTCCTACTCTATATTCTTCTAGACGCGAGCTATTCTAACTCGTACGTAAATAAAGAAAGCGGTACAAAATAAAGAACGTAACTCTTATCTTTTTCTATTTTTTATTAAGAGTTCTATTTAGAATACTCAGGATTTGAGGATTCTATTTAGATTAGGATTCCTACTCCATATTGGTCTAGACGCAAGCTATTCTAACTCATATGAGCACGGGTTTATATATATAAGTCCGGACAAAAGAAACTCTCCATTGTTCAGTAGTACGGACAAAAAAGAATGGATGGACGAAAAAAAAGAGCCTGAAATTTTGCCTCTTTATTATTAGGTATAGATATAGATATAGAAAAACAGATTGGAAGAAACAGTTAGTTTTTTAATATTAAGTATAGATAGAGATAATACGAGGCTTCTTGGCAAATCATAACAGGAGACGACGATTCAAGTTCAAGATGGCCGCACCTTCTTCACCAATGGCAACAGTCATCATCTCTACTATAATGGAACACTTAAATTATGGTTGGTCTACCCAGTAAAACGTCCTCCGCTGAGAGCCTCCAACCATTATACACCCAGTACAATGTACATAATAAATTATCTCTGTTAAAATCAAGGGCTACGAGATAATTTCTTCTAGCTTCAACCCAATCGTACGTCCAAGATCGCTCCGAGGCTTCAACATAGGCTTCAACGCACCCTCTCGCGCAACACTCATCCCGTATCCTCGCCGCACCCGCGCAACGCGTCTCGCCCGGGGTTCGATTCCCTGCCCCGCTACCCCCGCGCCCCTTTTTTGGTTTTTTTTCTTCCGAAGGGTCGGGAGACGAGAAGCGAGGCGGGGTCAGGAGACGGCGGCGGTGGCTCCACGCGCAGGAGCGCCCACGCCTAGAGTTTGGGCGAAGGGCACGGCAGCTCCACGCATCGCATCTACCTCTGCGACATCTGCGACGCGCAGGCCTAGGCGCGGGGCAGCCGCCGGCCTCCGGGGAGGCGTAGTCGTCTTTGGCCGCGGCAGCACGGGAGGCTACCACCGCCGTCGCGTGCGCCCCGACCGCCCGGCGGCCCACTGCGCGGGGCCCTCCGCCGGCCGCTGCTGCCTGGTCGCGGTGCCGCACCGCCGCACTCCACCGGCGCCATGAGTCCTTCTCGCCGGCGCGCGCGGCGGCTCCGTCGAGGAGGTCACTGTGGTGCCCTTTTGGTGGAGCCTGCAGACGACGGCGCGTGGTTCCGATGCACAGCGGCGCTCTTACGCGCAGTGCCCGTGTCCTCCTCCTCGACACCACCATGCCCCAAAAAAATCCCTCCTCGCCTCGGATTCCCACGCGCCCCCGCATCGCCGGCGCCCGTCGACGCACCAAGGTACGAAGAGCGGGCGCATGGGGATCTCAGGCGGGCCGCCGAACCCCACTCCGCGCTGCTTCCCTTGTTTTTTCGATCCTCTTCGTATTGGGCGCTTCTAGGGTTTCTGACGGGTGGGAATCCGAGGCGAGGAGGGATTTTTTTGGGGCATGGTGGTGTCGAGGAGGAGGACACGGGCACTGCGCGTAAGAGCGCCGCTGTGCATCGGAACCACGCGCCGTCGTCTGCAGGCTCCACCAAAAGGGCACCACAGTGACCTCCTCGACGGAGCCGCCGCGCGCGCCGGCGAGAAGGACTCATGGCGCCGGTGGAGTGCGGCGGTGCGGCACCGCGACCAGGCAGCAGCGGCCGGCGGAGGGCCCCGCGCAGTGGGCCGCCGGGCGGTCGGGGCGCACGCGACGGCGGTGGTAGCCTCCCGTGCTGCCGCGGCCAAAGACGACTACGCCTCCCCGGAGGCCGGCGGCTGCCCCGCGCCTAGGCCTGCGCGTCGCAGATGTCGCAGAGGTAGATGCGATGCGTGGAGCTGCCGTGCCCTTCGCCCAAACTCTAGGCGTGGGCGCTCCTGCGCGTGGAGCCACCGCCGCCGTCTCCTGACCCCGCCTCGCTTCTCGTCTCCCGACCCTTCGGAAGAAAAAAAAACCAAAAAAGGGGCGCGGGGGTAGCGGGGCAGGGAATCGAACCCCGGGCGAGACGCGTTGCGCGGGTGCGGCGAGGATACGGGATGAGTGTTGCGCGAGAGGGTGCGTTGAAGCCTATGTTGAAGCCTCGGAGCGATCTTGGACGTACGATTGGGTTGAAGCTAGAAGAAATTATCTCGTAGCCCCTTGATTTTAACAGAGATAATTTATTATGTACATTGTACTGGGTGTATAATGGTTGGAGGCTCTCAGCGGAGGACGTTTTACTGGGTAGACCAACCATAATTTAAGTGTTCCATTATAGTAGAGATGATGACTGTTGCCATTGGTGAAGAAGGTGCGGCCATCTTGAACTTGAATCGTCGTCTCCTGTTATGATTTGCCAAGAAGCCTCGTATTATCTCTATCTATACTTAATATTAAAAAACTAACTGTTTCTTCCAATCTGTTTTTCTATATCTATATCTATACCTAATAATAAAGAGGCAAAATTTCAGGCTCTTTTTTTTCGTCCATCCATTCTTTTTTGTCCGTACTACTGAACAATGGAGAGTTTCTTTTGTCCGGACTTATATATATAAACCCGTGCTCATATGAGTTAGAATAGCTTGCGTCTAGACCAATATGGAGTAGGAATCCTAATCTAAATAGAATCCTCAAATCCTGAGTATTCTAAATAGAACTCTTAATAAAAAATAGAAAAAGATAAGAGTTACGTTCTTTATTTTGTACCGCTTTCTTTATTTACGTACGAGTTAGAATAGCTCGCGTCTAGAAGAATATAGAGTAGGAATCCTAATCTAAATAGATTTCTCAGATCTGAGTACTCTAAATAGGACTCTTAATAATTTAATAGAAAAGGATAAGAGCTATTTTCTTTATTTTGCTCCGTTTTCTTTATTTAGTTATCTCTTACTAATACTAAAAAGACAAAATTTTAGAGTAAATTTTCGTCTGCAGTAATTTTTGTCTGGCCTCCTACTGCTTAATCTTGTGCGCTTCAAGTAGAGATAGAGATTAGGTACAACACCTCATCCGTCAACTTTTCAGCAACCTCTACTGCGCCGAAACAGAGTCCATGTTGGGAGGAAGTTGAGTCCGCCTTGCTTTTAACGTGATGTAGGGGGTAATGGGGTGGCCGAGCCAGCCATGGCTGTCTGCAGGCAAGCTGCGGGAGACGAGCAAGGTGGAGAGGATGGCTCGGATTGAGGACCGGACGGGAGGGTGACATGCTACGGATCCAACCGAAGCCCATGGCAGGGAGGCGATGGCGGCTGTGGTACGACGGGGGCAGTCAATGCCGTTGCGCGAGATGACGGAACGGTCGCACGGGTCCGGCTGCGTGCGCTCCGCGACGGCATCATGGAGCAGCTTTACTTCCTGGCCGCCAGCTCTACCAGCTGTGATGGGCAGCAGCGGGGCTGGATATGAGTCGCTGGTGCTGGTGAAGAGCAGGCACTAGGTATGCCCCAGCACTTCCCTTCATCTATGAGGTAGCGACGCATCACCATCAGGCTTCCTTTTTTTTAAGTAGAATCAGTATTGATTGTAAGCAATTAGTTAACCATCCTGCTTGATTTTTAGTACAGAACTTTGCTTGCATTGTACATATCAATTAGTTAACCATCCTGCTTGATTTAAGTACAATCAGTATTGATTGTAAGCAAACTAACATGGGGGGATTTGATTAAATGTTTGTTCAATTTGGAGAGCTAAACAACCTCCATTGTTATGATATAGGTTATGCACATCTAAACTGAATAACCTTCAGTTTGTTGGTTTCCTTTGCAGGAGTTAAGGCTTGTAAACTGATTTTTTGGGTGCAAAACTGATGCATAATAACAATCCCATTTGTCAGGACAAAGTTGATTCGAGTAAGTTTTCTTTTGTACAGATTCTGTTTCATAATCATGTCCAACAAATAATTTGAATAACTGCTAATCATGGTTCATCTATTTGGAACACCAATATGTTGATTACTTTGGTAAAAGAATGCACAGACATTACCGGCGCTGTGACGAGCCTCCGCCTTTCACGCGTTGCAGCCAGCGGCGTCGGCGGTGATTCAGTGGTGAGCGAACAACCTGGGCACCTCTTCCTTTCCTAATCTAGCATTTATGAACATTTATGTTTGATCTACTAACATCCTTTTTTCACGACAAAAAGAAATGTACATCTTCTGCCCATAACTAGGAGTTCGTCAAAACTGTAATGATTTGCAGCTCGCAGCTAAGATTTAGGAATACATCTTCTACGACCATAGCTAGGAGTTCGTCAAAACTGTAAAGAAATGTACTCCTAGCAGAAGCAGATATACCTATGCCCCTGAGATTTAGGCATCAATGATGAAGTCTGATTGCTGATACTTTGTAAATCCATCAATGAATTATGTATGTCCTTTGAATTACTAGATTGCCATAAACATAATATTTTTCAGTGCCTTGATAATTTATTCTTGCGACTCTAAATATCGATGAAGTACATTTGCTAATTGTGGGATGATGTTTTCCAATTTGTTAGTAATAGGGTGCCTTTATGATAGAGATAGACAATTAAAATTGTTGTCTACAGTGTTCATGGTCTGCTGCTCCCGTATGGTTCAGTTCCCTCACCGCCGACTAAGATGCGGTGGAGGGTGAGACAACCACATCTTTTGATTGTTTTAGTTTCCATATATTTCAGTTTTAATTTGTATATACCCGAATGTTACCGTAGCGTTAGCACGGGCAGTATACTAGTTAATATTGCGTAATGTTGATGTGGTTGTTTAATCCATGATGGATTTGTTCGTCACAAACGCTAGACATGGGCTGGGTTGAATGGGCCTCGGGCTAATCTATGATGGTTTAAAACCGTCATAGATTGTGTTAATCAATGACGGTTTTCGAACAAACGTCATGCACGTCAATCCATGACGCTCAATACATGACGATGTCTAAAACTATCATCGATGCCGTTTTGTGACGGTTATTTAGCGATCTGTGACGGAATTAAACCGTCATGTATTAATATGTTTCTTGTAGTGTAAATGAACTCAAATGAAAAAACTTTTAACTATAAAGATTGAAATCTTATCAAGCACTACAACTTTGGTATATGATGTATCTCCATTCGAGATTATTTGAAAAACTCAAAAAATTGAATTTCAAAATATATGAATTTAAAACAAATATATGAGACTCCAAACAACTTCAAATATAAAACTTATCAACAGCAAACATACAGCTCAGGTCGGCCACTGTAACTTCGGTATTAACTATGTGAATATTCGAAGTTGTTTAGGAATTATAAATTTTGAATTTCATAAATCTATAAAGTTACAACAAATATTTGGGGCTCTAAATGACTTCAAACAAAAAACTTTTCAACTACGAAGTTGTAGGCTGCATTGAGAACTATAACTTTCGTATAGACCATGTCAACATTTGAGGTTGCTTGATAATTTAAAATTTAAAATTTCAAAATCTATAGATTTACAACAATATTTTGGAACCCTGTACAGTTTAAATTCAAAAAAATCGACTACAAAGTAGTAGATCACGTCGAGAGCTATAATTTTGATATAAAGTTTGTCTTCATCTGAGTTCATATGAAAAAGTTATGAATTATTTTTTTATTCAACTATTTGTGGAGATGAATATCTTAAGACGCCCGCCTCGATAAATTGATTTTAGAAGACGGATGCTTAGAATGACCACCTTTGAAAATTATCGATTAATGGGATGACCGCCTCCGTAAATGATTTACACAGCGCCACCATAGCCTATGTGAGAATGACCATGACCGGCGTGGGACAAATGAGGGGAGCCTAAAATTCGCTCTCACATGGGGACTCGAAACCATAACCTGAGATGTGCCGGTGAAGCCATCTAACCGATTCAGTTAGAGGCCTTTCGCGAGGTGAAACCATGTACCGGTCGGTGAATCCGGGATGGTCAAGTCCGTCACGGGATGTTCACCGAACCAAACACAACCACACCCCTGGCCGTGGGGGTAGATAAACCAACCCGTCTCACGCTCTTCGTGTCGACTATCTACGGCACCGAATAGAAATCTCAGTGGAAGAGGTCCGAGTCCGAGGTGAGACGGTCGAGCACCTCATCACCCCCAAAGCGTTGCCCTCCAAGCCTCTATCGACTTCGACTACGACCACCGCGAGTACTTCGCCTGGCCCTGGCCTAGGAGCAAGTTTTGCGAGTTCACTGCGTGTTCGGCAGTGATAGAAGATTTAGAATCTCTAGCAGTAGATCTAGGAGGGATTCACATGGATTCTGAATAATACATGCACATGTAAACCTAGAACACTACACCGAGAGGGAGACAGAGAGACAGAGGGGTGAGAGGAGAGTGAGGAGTTCACAGACCATTAGATCCCGTGGAGTTGGAGCTCGATCCGGCCATCGCTGGTTCGTTGATGGAGGCAGCACACGGGCAGCGACGAGCGGTGAAGAGAGGCGACGCAGTGCAGACCGTGATGCAGTGCAGTGGCGCTGTGTAAATCATTTACGGAGGCGGTCATCCCATTAATCGATAATTTTCAAAGGTGGTCATTCTAAGCATCCGTCTTCTAAAATCAATTTATCGAGGCGGGCGTCTTAAGATATTCATCTCCACAAATAGTTGAATAAAAAAATAATTCATAACTTTTTCATATGAACTCAGATGAAGACAAACTTTATATCAAAATTATAGCTCTCGACGTGATCTACTACTTTGTAGTCGATTTTTTTGAATTTAAACTGTACAGGGTTCCAAAATATTGTTGTAAATCTATAGATTTTGAAATTTTAAATTTTAAATTATCAAGCAACCTCAAATGTTGACATGGTCTATACGAAAGTTATAGTTCTCAATGCAGCCTACAACTTCGTAGTTGAAAAGTTTTTTGTTTGAAGTCATTTAGAGCCCCAAATATTTGTTGTAACTTTATAGATTTATGAAATTCAAAATTTATAATTCCTAAACAACTTCGAATATTCACATAGTTAATACCGAAGTTACAGTGGCCGACCTGAGCTGTATGTTTGCTGTTGATAAGTTTTATATTTGAAGTTGTTTGGAGTCTCATATATTTGTTTTAAATTCATATATTTTGAAATTCAATTTTTTGAGTTTTTCAAATAATCTCGAATGGAGATACATCATATACCAAAGTTGTAGTGCTTGATAAGATTTCAATCTTTATAGTTAAAAGTTTTTTCATTTGAGTTCATTTACACTACAAGAAACATATTAATACATGACGGTTTAATTCCGTCACAGATCGCTAAATAACCGTCACAAAACGGCATCGATGATAGTTTTAGACATCGTCATGTATTGAGCGTCATGGATTGACGTGCATGACGTTTGTTCGAAAACCGTCATTGATTAACACAATCTATGACGGTTTTAAACCATCATAGATTAGCCCGAGGCCCATTCAACCCAGCCCATGTCTAGCGTTTGTGACGAACAAATCCATCATGGATTAAACAACCACATCAACATTACGCAATATTAACTAGTATACTGCCCGTGCTAACGCTACGGTAACATTCGGGTATATACAAATTAAAACTGAAATATATGGAAACTAAAACAATCAAAAGATGTGGTTGTCTCACCCTCCACCGCATCTTAGTCGGCGGTGAGGGAACTGAACCATACGGGAGCAGCAGACCATGAACACTGTAGACAACAATTTTAATTGTCTATCTCTATCATAAAGGCACCCTATTACTAACAAATTGGAAAACATCATCCCACAATTAGCAAATGTACTTCATCGATATTTAGAGTCGCAAGAATAAATTATCAAGGCACTGAAAAATATTATGTTTATGGCAATCTAGTAATTCAAAGGACATACATAATTCATTGATGGATTTACAAAGTATCAGCAATCAGACTTCATCATTGATGCCTAAATCTCAGGGGCATAGGTATATCTGCTTCTGCTAGGAGTACATTTCTTTACAGTTTTGACGAACTCCTAGCTATGGTCGTAGAAGATGTATTCCTAAATCTTAGCTGCGAGCTGCAAATCATTACAGTTTTGACGAACTCCTAGTTATGGGCAGAAGATGTACATTTCTTTTTGTCGTGAAAAAAGGATGTTAGTAGATCAAACATAAATGTTCATAAATGCTAGATTAGGAAAGGAAGAGGTGCCCAGGTTGTTCGCTCACCACTGAATCACCGCCGACGCCGCTGGCTGCAACGCGTGAAAGGCGGAGGCTCGTCACAGCGCCGGTAATGTCTGTGCATTCTTTTACCAAAGTAATCAACATATTGGTGTTCCAAATAGATGAACCATGATTAGCAGTTATTCAAATTATTTGTTGGACATGATTATGAAACAGAATCTGTACAAAAGAAAACTTACTCGAATCAACTTTGTCCTGACAAATGGGATTGTTATTATGCATCAGTTTTGCACCCAAAAAATCAGTTTACAAGCCTTAACTCCTGCAAAGGAAACCAACAAACTGAAGGTTATTCAGTTTAGATGTGCATAACCTATATCATAACAATGGAGGTTGTTTAGCTCTCCAAATTGAACAAACATTTAATCAAATCCCCCCATGTTAGTTTGCTTACAATCAATACTGATTGTACTTAAATCAAGCAGGATGGTTAACTAATTGATATGTACAATGCAAGCAAAGTTCTGTACTAAAAATCAAGCAGGATGGTTAACTAATTGCTTACAATCAATACTGATTCTACTTAAAAAAAAGGAAGCCTGATGGTGATGCGTCGCTACCTCATAGATGAAGGGAAGTGCTGGGGCATACCTAGTGCCTGCTCTTCACCAGCACCAGCGACTCATATCCAGCCCCGCTGCTGCCCATCACAGCTGGTAGAGCTGGCGGCCAGGAAGTAAAGCTGCTCCATGATGCCGTCGCGGAGCGCACGCAGCCGGACCCGTGCGACCGTTCCGTCATCTCGCGCAACGGCATTGACTGCCCCCGTCGTACCACAGCCGCCATCGCCTCCCTGCCATGGGCTTCGGTTGGATCCGTAGCATGTCACCCTCCCGTCCGGTCCTCAATCCGAGCCATCCTCTCCACCTTGCTCGTCTCCCGCAGCTTGCCTGCAGACAGCCATGGCTGGCTCGGCCACCCCATTACCCCCTACATCACGGTAACCTGCAAAAAAATTAAAAATATTCCAACTCATTCAGAAATCAATGCCACTTTTCAGGAATAACAGACCTTCATTTGGGGAAACTAAAAACAGACATCCAATAGCAAACTTACCTGAAGAAGGAGGAGGTGCACCATGACCCATAGCAGCTAATTCAGAGCTGACCTTTTGTCCAGCTTCTTCCAGAATATTAATAAGTTCCTAGGCAAATCTGGCATTAGCTACAGTGAAAAATGTGTAAGCTGTTCCTTTTGCACCTGCTCTGCCAGTTTGACCAATACGATGAACATAATCCTCGAGCGACCCCAGAAAGTCATAGTTAATGACATACTTCACATCCTTGACATCTGTTTCCCAAGGGCAAGAAATATGTATCAGTTTCTTCAGGAAATATAAGATGCATCACATGTAAAAGTTGTGCATACCTAAGCCTCGAGGATTATGTTCATCGTATTGGTCAAACTGGCAGAGCAGGTGCAAAAGGAACAGCTTACACATTTTTCACTGTAGCTAATGCCAGATTTGCCTAGGAACTTATTAATATTCTGGAAGAAGCTGGACAAAAGGTCAGCTCTGAATTAGCTGCTATGGGTCATGGTGCACCTCCTCCTTCTTCAGGTAAGTTTGCTATTGGATGTCTGTTTTTAGTTTCCCCAAATGAAGGTCTGTTATTCCTGAAAAGTGGCATTGATTTCTGAATGAGTTGGAATATTTTTAATTTTTTTGCAGGTTACCGTGATGTAGGGGGTAATGGGGTGGCCGAGCCAGCCATGGCTGTCTGCAGGCAAGCTGCGGGAGACGAGCAAGGTGGAGAGGATGGCTCGGATTGAGGACCGGACGGGAGGGTGACATGCTACGGATCCAACCGAAGCCCATGGCAGGGAGGCGATGGCGGCTGTGGTACGACGGGGGCAGTCAATGCCGTTGCGCGAGATGACGGAACGGTCGCACGGGTCCGGCTGCGTGCGCTCCGCGACGGCATCATGGAGCAGCTTTACTTCCTGGCCGCCAGCTCTACCAGCTGTGATGGGCAGCAGCGGGGCTGGATATGAGTCGCTGGTGCTGGTGAAGAGCAGGCACTAGGTATGCCCCAGCACTTCCCTTCATCTATGAGGTAGCGACGCATCACCATCAGGCTTCCTTTTTTTTAAGTAGAATCAGTATTGATTGTAAGCAATTAGTTAACCATCCTGCTTGATTTTTAGTACAGAACTTTGCTTGCATTGTACATATCAATTAGTTAACCATCCTGCTTGATTTAAGTACAATCAGTATTGATTGTAAGCAAACTAACATGGGGGGATTTGATTAAATGTTTGTTCAATTTGGAGAGCTAAACAACCTCCATTGTTATGATATAGGTTATGCACATCTAAACTGAATAACCTTCAGTTTGTTGGTTTCCTTTGCAGGAGTTAAGGCTTGTAAACTGATTTTTTGGGTGCAAAACTGATGCATAATAACAATCCCATTTGTCAGGACAAAGTTGATTCGAGTAAGTTTTCTTTTGTACAGATTCTGTTTCATAATCATGTCCAACAAATAATTTGAATAACTGCTAATCATGGTTCATCTATTTGGAACACCAATATGTTGATTACTTTGGTAAAAGAATGCACAGACATTACCGGCGCTGTGACGAGCCTCCGCCTTTCACGCGTTGCAGCCAGCGGCGTCGGCGGTGATTCAGTGGTGAGCGAACAACCTGGGCACCTCTTCCTTTCCTAATCTAGCATTTATGAACATTTATGTTTGATCTACTAACATCCTTTTTTCACGACAAAAAGAAATGTACATCTTCTGCCCATAACTAGGAGTTCGTCAAAACTGTAATGATTTGCAGCTCGCAGCTAAGATTTAGGAATACATCTTCTACGACCATAGCTAGGAGTTCGTCAAAACTGTAAAGAAATGTACTCCTAGCAGAAGCAGATATACCTATGCCCCTGAGATTTAGGCATCAATGATGAAGTCTGATTGCTGATACTTTGTAAATCCATCAATGAATTATGTATGTCCTTTGAATTACTAGATTGCCATAAACATAATATTTTTCAGTGCCTTGATAATTTATTCTTGCGACTCTAAATATCGATGAAGTACATTTGCTAATTGTGGGATGATGTTTTCCAATTTGTTAGTAATAGGGTGCCTTTATGATAGAGATAGACAATTAAAATTGTTGTCTACAGTGTTCATGGTCTGCTGCTCCCGTATGGTTCAGTTCCCTCACCGCCGACTAAGATGCGGTGGAGGGGTGAGACAACCACATCTTTTGATTGTTTTAGTTTCCATATATTTCAGTTTTAATTTGTATATACCCGAATGTTACCGTAGCGTTAGCACGGGCAGTATACTAGTTAATATTGCGTAATGTTGATGTGGTTGTTTAATCCATGATGGATTTGTTCGTCACAAACGCTAGACATGGGCTGGGTTGAATGGGCCTCGGGCTAATCTATGATGGTTTAAAACCGTCATAGATTGTGTTAATCAATGACGGTTTTCGAACAAACGTCATGCACGTCAATCCATGACGCTCAATACATGACGATGTCTAAAACTATCATCGATGCCGTTTTGTGACGGTTATTTAGCGATCTGTGACGGAATTAAACCGTCATGTATTAATATGTTTCTTGTAGTGTAAATGAACTCAAATGAAAAAACTTTTAACTATAAAGATTGAAATCTTATCAAGCACTACAACTTTGGTATATGATGTATCTCCATTCGAGATTATTTGAAAAACTCAAAAAATTGAATTTCAAAATATATGAATTTAAAACAAATATATGAGACTCCAAACAACTTCAAATATAAAACTTATCAACAGCAAACATACAGCTCAGGTCGGCCACTGTAACTTCGGTATTAACTATGTGAATATTCGAAGTTGTTTAGGAATTATAAATTTTGAATTTCATAAATCTATAAAGTTACAACAAATATTTGGGGCTCTAAATGACTTCAAACAAAAAACTTTTCAACTACGAAGTTGTAGGCTGCATTGAGAACTATAACTTTCGTATAGACCATGTCAACATTTGAGGTTGCTTGATAATTTAAAATTTAAAATTTCAAAATCTATAGATTTACAACAATATTTTGGAACCCTGTACAGTTTAAATTCAAAAAAATCGACTACAAAGTAGTAGATCACGTCGAGAGCTATAATTTTGATATAAAGTTTGTCTTCATCTGAGTTCATATGAAAAAGTTATGAATTATTTTTTTATTCAACTATTTGTGGAGATGAATATCTTAAGACGCCCGCCTCGATAAATTGATTTTAGAAGACGGATGCTTAGAATGACCACCTTTGAAAATTATCGATTAATGGGATGACCGCCTCCGTAAATGATTTACACAGCGCCACTGCACTGCATCACGGTCTGCACTGCGTCGCCTCTCTTCACCGCTCGTCGCTGCCCGTGTGCTGCCTCCATCAACGAACCAGCGATGGCCGGATCGAGCTCCAACTCCACGGGATCTAATGGTCTGTGAACTCCTCACTCTCCTCTCACCCCTCTGTCTCTCTGTCTCCCTCTCGGTGTAGTGTTCTAGGTTTACATGTGCATGTATTATTCAGAATCCATGTGAATCCCTCCTAGATCTACTGCTAGAGATTCTAAATCTTCTATCACTGCCGAACACGCAGTGAACTCGCAAAACTTGCTCCTAGGCCAGGGCCAGGCGAAGTACTCGCGGTGGTCGTAGTCGAAGTCGATAGAGGCTTGGAG
>JAHUYU010003363.1:0-15139 GCA_030439765.1 Tripidium arundinaceum | reverse complement strand
CCAATGCTTGCTTCTTATCAGAACATTGTTGAGGGTTATGCAACGATTGATCTCACTGGCGTAATATTAGAATAGAAACAAACTGGCTTGTATAGTGAAGAACATGATCAGCAATGTTCATGTGATGATTAGAGCTTATTGATATAGTACATTTGTGAAGTCCTATTACAGTTGCTAACATGCATAGTGCAAAAGTATTTTTACTAAAAAAAGCAGTGACATTGAAGGAGAAAATAATGTTCTCTTCCTATGGAATTCTGATAAAATCCTTTGGAGCTGTACTTTTTTCATCTTCAGGGTTTTATTACTTGGTTCGTTATAAAAATTTGCTCGCAGTACTGTTTTGACAATTTATATATGGTGGCACAAATATCTTTAGTGCACATAGGTGTCTGACTGACAGTCACTCCAAGTTGTACCAGTCCTATTGTCAAAAATCGTTTTGGGTCACAAAAAAATTCTAGTTTAACAATTTTCCTTTTTTTGTCTAATTCTAGTTATACGGTAAAGGAGACTGGTGCCCACTTGCTGTAGCTTGTCCTTACTCCTACTGTTTCAAGTTTATTTCTTGGTTCTTTTCTGCCACATTATCTTACTGCTTTTGTGCTGTATCAGTCTGCCTAACATTGATGCATAACATCCACTTTCAGATCTAAATGGAAGTATGAATCTTGACATGAGAGTTGGGTCCCATGGAGCACACTGAGGTATGCCATTCATTTATCTTTGCTAGTCTTAGGGCCTGTTTGGTTGAGCTGTGGCTGTGGGAAAAAGCTGCTGTGGGCTGTGAGTTGTGGGGAAAGCTGCTGTGGGGCTGTGAGCTGTAGAAAAGCTGAAAGCTGTTTGGTTAAAACAAGTATAAAATATATCTTCTATCTTTATCTCTCTTAAAACAACTATGGAAGAGCTTTTTATTCTACCCATTTCAAAAAGCAGAAAGCCAAAAGCAGGGTCAAACCAGCTTCCAAAAATGTACTATGAAAAAGCAGCTGCTTTTGAAAAAGCACAGCCCACAGCAACCCCTTTGGTTGGGGCTTTTGGTTTTTTAGGGCCAAAAGCTAAAGCCAAAAGCCCACCCAAACAGCTCCTTAATGTTGTGCCAATTGACATGGTGATAGACATGAAGGCTCTCAACTCTCAACAGTTGTTATGATATTGTTTCCCACTATCGGTTGATGAGAGGCACTTGCGATCCGGACTCTTGCAGAGTCTTTAGAGATGTGCCATGTTGTACCCCTTTAGTGATTGTTTCAATTCAGTTTCTAGAAAATCTCTTATAGGTCAGAGACTGAAGCAGCAAACCAGGCTTCCTGATATAACACAACAACGCTAGCTGATTATGGGTGACAAACTCTGAACAACAGAAGCTGAAACCCATGGGCTAATGCTCACGAGATTGAGCATCTTCTCCAGGGAATAAAAAAAATAGAAAAGCTTATGCTTGTAGTTTATTTTAATATGATTTGAAGAAAAAAAAATAGAGTTTAGACAAATGGAGGTAGGCCCCCAACAGATTGATTCTGCATAAATCATTGGGAATCAAATTTGGAACCAAACAATTAAAGGGGTTAGTGCCAACCTCAAGGTTCTGTATTACCTTGACTATTCATGTCACCATTCCCAATAGAGAGCATTCAGCAGTTGGGCCATCTGATTGCGTTGATCCTTCTAGTGCTGTCACTCTCAGGGTCTCAGGCTGCCACTGCCGATAGATTGCTCCCCTGCAAGGTTTGGTATCTGGCCAGCACCAGCTAGCTAGGAAATCAGGCTTTTGGCCTGGCACTTTCGCGTGAGGAGCAAGGGATGTGGTTACTTATGTGGAAAGGCGGCAATCTGCCACTAATATTCCCTTTGACAAGACGCTCCCACCCATTGCTAGTTTCAGTAATTTTTAGGTCTTGTTTAGATCACTTCAAAACTCTAAAACTTTACAAGATTTTCTGTCACATCGAATCTTTGGACGCATGCATAGAGTATTAAATGTAGGTAAAAAAAAACTAATTGTACAGTTTGTCTATAAATCACGAGACGAATCTTTTGAGTCTAGTTAGGTCATGATTGAACACTAATAATCAAATACAAACGAAAGTGCTACAGTACCCAAATTTCAAAACTTTTTCATCTAATATATAAATAACGTTTTGGCCGGTTTCGTATTTTCGTGGTTGGTGGAGGGAAGCAAGTAGATGTCGGATGGAGGAGCTTGCATGCCCTGCCCAACTTTATTGTGTTTTTTTTCCAGCATGCCATCGAGCACCAACCACTACTCGTTGTTTACAACAGGATTCATTCTGCTTGATCGAAGTTTCTTTGAAAGCCTAAAAGATGAGTGTTTTGGCTGTTGTTGCCCCCACACTGCACACTGCATAGTTGAGTTATCCCTTACAGCACTAACATGAGAGCAAACTGCATGACGAATTTTTGCTTTAAGCCCTCGCATTTCACCAACGAAAAGCGTTTCACACGAAGTGCTTTCAGTTCAGATGCTAAAATTCTGGAGAAGAATACGATCGATGAGGAGGGAGGTTGACGCAGTGGGGTACCAGGTTTTTCTGTTCAACAAAGCACACTCTCAACTCGGATCATGTACGGGACACAAAATTTGAACAGTTTAGCCAGCGCTGCTAGCTCGTCGGATACAATACACGGGAGGCAGGCTGACGAGGCAAAGTGCATGCAGTGCAGTCCCAGGACTACAACTTCCATGCATGTCGCCTTTTGCCGGACCTCCTGCGGCTACAATCACCATCAACCACCGCGTGCTCGACGGGCTGCATGCTGTGTATGTCTCCGTCGTCCGTCCCCCATAATAAACTTTCCAGAAAGTCCTGTGCCGGCTGCAAGTTTGTTTACATTGGCTTTGTGCCTGTGTCTTGTGTGCAAGCGGTTGCTTTCGCCGACGTCGAAGAAGAGCTTTTGGCATGTTTGATCCGGCAACCGGAGAAAGAGTGAGAAAAGCGATGGAACGCCGAGGTGCGCACTGCCGCCTGCCGGAGCGGGCAATTTGAGTTGACCGGGTGTTGGTATTGCTACCATAGCATTACCATGCCGTGCATGCAACAAGCTCGAGTCGAGTCGTCTCACTCCCAGTCTGAGGTTGTTGTGAATCATGACGTGGGGTCTTCTCGTGTCTCTGCAGTGAGATCCATATTCGGACAGGGGAAGTAGCCGGGGAAACGACAGGAGCGGTGCGGTGCGGTGGCATCGTTCAGAGGATGGAAGAATCTATACTCCTACTGTACGGCGGGGCGGACGCGACGCGGCATATTAACGAACTGCGTCACGTCATGGGTCGCCCGACTATTAACAACCCTGCCGTGTGGCGACAAGGCCGGACGGACTACGCTCGCCACGCTCCATGCACGACAGCACGGTCACGTCTTGAGCCGCGTCGATCAGTCCGATCGTCGCCTGTTGCCCGCTGACAATACAGACGATCTGTTTCAGGCAGCCGCAAGCCCGCAATCACGTACTCCCTCCGTCCCAAATTATAAGTCATTTCAAAAATCTTGGAGAGTCAAAGTTTTTCAAGTTTGACTAAATTATATAATAAGATAATAACATTTATCATATCAATAAAGTATCATTATATTCTTTGTTAGTTATATTTTTATAGTATATCTATTTGATGTTATAATTTTTGTGTTTCTTTCTATAATTTTGGTCAAACTTGAGATATTTTGACTCTCTAAGATTTTTGGAATGACTTATAATTTGGAACGGAGAAAGAGGGAGAAAAGCGATGGGAACGCCGAGGTGCGCACTGCCGCCTGCCGGAGCGGGCAATTTGAGTTGGACCGGGTGTTGGTATTGCTACCATAGCATTACCATGCCGTGCATGCAACAAGCTCGAGTCGAGTCGTCTCACTCCCAGTCTGAGGTTGTTGTGAATCATGACGTGGGGTCTTCTCGTGTCTCTGCAGTGAGATCCATATTCGGACAGGGGAAGTAGCCGGGGAAACGACAGGAGCGGTGCGGTGCGGTGGCATCGTTCAGAGGATGGAAGAATCTATACTCCTAATCGACAGGCAGTAAACTGAACGACGTGCAGTGCCGACTGCCAAGGAACGTAGAGCACGGCCCAGGAACCTGATGCTGTGCGCTGAACCATGACCGGCTGATCCTGACGGCCCTGCCCAGCGAGTCCGGTCCGATCCGACGCAGACGCCGGTGCCGACGAGCGAGCTAGGTGTCGTCCGGCCAGACGCACGCGAGCACCCTGGTGGTGGTGGCAGTGGAATGTTGCTGCTCCTTTTTCCCCTGGCCCTTGAGCTAGCTAATGCGTGCGGCGTAGCGGATCATCATGCCATCGCCCGCGCCATGTCATGATACGCGCGCCAGGCGTGCGGCCCTTTCCATTCATCCCGTCTCGCATTCCCATGGCGCTGCTAAAATGCTTCCTAGTAGGAGTACTCCTAACCTACTATGCGGCTATGCCCGAGAAGCAATTTGTCACCGTCCTCCTCCCTGTCTCGCTGAGGCAGCATCGAGCGCTCGGCCGCTCGCTCCCTTCAATTCGATGCATGCTTGCTTGCCTGCCTGCCTCGACCTTCTGCAGGCGTGCATCACCGTCACTAGATTTGCCGTGGCTGCGAGCCATTATCATCAATCCCGATCTTTCTCTCTGCGTGGCGTGGCGTACTAGACTGCTTGCCCTGCACCTGCAGTGCGTGAACCTGGGATGTGACGCTTGATGAGCCATGCATGGCGATTCCGCAGATCTTGTGTCATGGATCTCTGCTCGTCGGATCAGCAGGCCAACGGGTCGCCCGTCCAGAGCCGCCATGCCAACCGTTGGTGCCGTAGCACCTGCGGCTCACGCCCTACTTGGGCCTACGGTGTCCGAGTGCCCAACCATCATTTTACTACTCTCTCCGTTCCAAATTATAAGTCATTCCAAAAATCTTAGAGAGTCAAAATATCTCAAGTTTGACCAAAATTATAGAAAGAAACACAAAAATTTATAACATCAAATAGATATACTATAAAAATATAACTAACAAAGAATATAATGATACTTTATTGATATGATAAATGTTATTATCTTATTATATAATTTAGTCAAACTTGAAAAACTTTGACTCTCCAAGATTTTTGAAATGACTTATAATTTGGGACGGAGGGAGTACGTGATTGCGGGCTTGCGGCTGCCTGAAACAGATCGTCTGTATTGTCAGCGGGCAACAGGCGACGATCGGACTGATCGACGCGGCTCAAGACGTGACCGTGCTGTCGTGCATGGAGCGTGGCGAGCGTAGTCCGTCCGGCCTTGTCGCCACACGGCAGGGTTGTTAATAGTCGGGCGACCCATGACGTGACGCAGTTCGTTAATATGCCGCGTCGCGTCCGCCCCGCCGTACAGTAGGAGTATAGATTCTTCCATCCTCTGAACGATGCCACCGCACCGCACCGCTCCTGTCGTTTCCCCCGGCTACTTCCCCTGTCCGAATATGGATCTCACTGCAGAGACACGAGAAGACCCCACGTCATGATTCACAACAACCTCAGACTGGGAGTGAGACGACTCGACTCGAGCTTGTTGCATGCACGGCATGGTAATGCTATGGTAGCAATACCAACACCCGGTCAACTCAAATTGCCCGCTCCGGCATGGCGGCAGTGCGCACCTCGGCGTTCCCATCGCTTTTCTCCCTCTTTCCTCCGGTTGCCGGATCAAACATGCCAAAAGCTCTTCTTCGACGTCGGCGAAAGCAACCGCTTGCACACAAGACACAGGCACAAAGCCAATGTAAACAAACTTGCAGCGGCACAGGACTTTCTGGAAAGTTTATTATGGGGACGGACGACGGAGACATACACAGCATGCAGCCCGTCGAGCACGCGGTGGTTGATGGTGATTGTAGCCGCAGGAGGTCCGGCAAAAGGCGACATGCATGGAAGTTGTAGTCCTGGGACTGCACTGCATGCACTTTGCCTCGTCAGCCTGCCTCCCGTGTATTGTATCCGACGAGCTAGCAGCGCTGGCTAATACTGTTCAAATTTTGTGTCCCGTACATGATCCGAGTTGAGAGTGTGCTTTGTTGAACAGAAAACCTGGTACCCACTGCGTCAAACCTCCCTCCTCATCGATCGTATTCTTCTCCAGAATTTTAGCATCTGAACTGAAAGCACTTCGTGTAAACGCTTTTCGTTGGTGAATGCGAGGGCTTAAAGCAAAAATTCGTCATGCAGTTTGCTCTCATGTTAGTGCTGTAAGGGATAACTCAACTATGCAGTGTGCAGTGTGGGGGCAACAACAGCCAAAACACTCATCTTTTAGGCTTTCAAAGAAACTTCGATCAAGCAGAATGAATCCTGTTGTAAACAACGAGTAGTGGTTGGTGCTCGATGGCATGCTGGAAAAAAAACACAATAAAGTTGGGCAGGGCATGCAGCTCCTCCATCCGACATCTACTTGCTTCCCTCCACCAACCACGAAAATACGAAACCGGCCAAAACGTTATTTATATATTAGATGAAAAAGTTTTGAAATTTTGGGTACTGTAGCACTTTCGTTTGTATTTGATTATTAGTGTTCAATCATGACCTAACTAGACTCAAAAGATTCGTCTCGTGATTTATAGACAAACTGTACAATTAGTTTTTTTTTACCTACATTTAATACTCTATGCATGCGTCCAAAGATTCGATGTGACAGAAAATCTTGTAAAGTTTTAGAGTTTTGAAGTGATCTAAACAAGACCTAAATACTGAAACTAGCAATGGGTGGGAGCGTCTTGTCAAAGGGAATATTAGTGGCAGATTGCCGCCTTTCCACATAAGTAACCACACCCTTGCTCCTCACGCGAAAGTGCCAGGCCAAAAGCCTGATTTCCTAGCTAGCTGGTGCTGGCCAGATACCAAACCTTGCAGGGGAGCAATCTATCGGCAGTGGCAGCCTGAGACCCTGAGAGTGACAGCACTAGAAGGATCACGCAATCAGATGGCCCAACTGCTGAATGCTCTCTATTGGGAATGGTGACATGAATAGTCAAGGTAATACAGAACCTTGAGGTTGGCACTAACCCCTTTAATTGTTTGGTTCCAAATTTGATTCCCAATGATTTATGCAGAATCAATCTGTTGGGGCCTACCTCCATTTGTCTAAACTCTATTTTTTTTTCTTCAAATCATATTAAAATAAACTACAAGCATAAGCTTTTCTATTTTTTTTATTCCCTGGAGAAGATGCTCAATCTCGTGAGCATTAGCCCATGGGTTTCAGCTTCTGTTGTTCAGAGTTTGTCACCCATAATCAGCTAGCGTTGTTGTGTTATATCAGGAAGCCTGGTTTGCTGCTTCAGTCTCTGACCTATAAGAGATTTTCTAGAAACTGAATTGAAACAATCACAAAAGGGGTACAACATGGCACATCTCTAAAGACTCTGCAAGAGTCCGGATCGCAAGTGCCTCTCATCAACCGATAGTGGGAAACAATATCATAACAACTGTTGAGAGTTGAGAGCCTTCATGTCTATCACCATGTCAATTGGCACAACATTAAGGAGCTGTTTTGGTTGGGCTTTTGGCTTTAGCTTTTGGCCCTAAAAACCAAAAGCCCAACCAAAGGGGTTGCTGTGGGCTGTGCTTTTTCAAAAGCAGCTGCTTTTTCATAGTACATTTTTGGAAGCTGGTTTGACCCTGCTTTTGGCTTTCTGCTTTTTGAAATGGGTAGAATAAAAAGCTCTTCCATAGTTGTTTTAAGAGAGATAAAGATAGAAGATATATTTTATACTTGTTTAACCAAACAGCTTTCAGCTTTTCTACAGCTCACAGCCCACAGCAGCTTTCCACAACTCACAGCCCACAGCAGCTTTTTCCCACAGCCACAGCTCAACCAAACAGGCCCTAAGACTAGCAAAGATAAATGATTGGCATACCTCAGTGTGCTCCATGGGACCCAACTCTCATGTCAAGATTCATACTTCCATTAGATCTGAAAGTGGATGTTAGCATCAATGTTAGGCAGACTGATACAGCACAAAAGCAGTAAGATAATGTGGCAGAAAAGAACCAAGAAATAAACTTGAAACAGTAGGAGTAAGGACAAGCTACAGCAAGTGGGCACCAGTCTCCTTTACCGTATAACCTAGAATAAGACAAAAAAAAGGAAAATTGTTAAACTAGAATTTTTTTGTGACCCAAAACGATTTTTGACAATAGACTGGTACAACTTGGAGTGACTGTCAGTCAGACACCTATGTGCACTAAAGATATTTGTGCCACCATATATAAATTGTCAAAACAGTACTGCGAGCAATTTTTTATAACGAACCAAGATAATAAAACCCTGAAGATGAAAAAAGTACAGCTCCAAAGGATTTATCAGAATTCCATAGGAAGAGAACATTATTTTCTCCTTCAATGTCACTGCTTTTTTAGTAAAAATACTTTTGCACTATGCATGTTAGCAACTGTAATAGGACTTCACAAATGTACTATATCAATAAGCTCTAATCATCACTGAACATTGCTGATCATGTTCTTCACTATACAAGCCAGTTTGTTTCTATTCTAATATTACGCCAGTGAGATCATTCGTTGGCATAACCCTCAACAATGTTCTGATAAGAAGCAAGCATTGGAAAGGCAGATTTAATTAGTATTAGCCGATACAACTTCCTGTATGTTGTCTTCCAATTCTCATCGATTTTCTTTAGGTTGTCTAGCAGTTAAAAGAAGGGCCAGTTCGATGCTGGTCGCAAGCACAAAGTTTGCCCAGAAAACTGATGGAATAACAGGCATGCGTAAAAGGAACACAACAGGAAACTACACTGGAAAGACTGCTCAAATAGTAAAATCTGCAGTTACAACCATCACTTGGCAGAGGAAATTCTTCTTAGTCTTAGTCTCTTAGATACCATCAGCAAGCCATTATGTGCATGATAAGTAATTTATGAAAATGAATTAGAAAAATAGAATATAATCTGCATTAATCATGACCTCGTGCAGCTGATATTACGCACTTCACAGCTATTCTGCAAGTATTACCAAAAAAAAATTACCTGTACCCACATGGTTTGTTTTAATAAAACATGTTCAGCTTTTTTTTATAAACCATGTTCCGCAAATTGAATGTACTGTAGCTTGTAACAAGTAACCTTGGAACAGTATTATTTACTAATCTATCAGCAAACAGGAGACTTGAGCAAACAAAATTATAGTTTACATTACAAACAGCTTACTGTTGACCTATCCGTTGACTAAAGCATTTCAGCTGGACTGAAACAACTCACAAAAATTGAATAAGTGAACAACCAAACACAATCCAACTAGACACAATAAAGCAGTTAGGGTTCTGAACACAGAACACACCTTAAGACTCATAATGAACTTCAGGCTGTTTTTCCCTCCTGACTAAAAGATTATACAGATAATAATTTGCAGAAGCAGGATGTTGGATAGAATGTGTACACCCTGATTTTTTTTCTATGTATTTTTCAAATGCATAAATGAGCTTCATAAAGTCTCACTAAACATCAGGCTTGATATATGAGGAGCTAGCCCTGCATGTAGCACACAATTTAAGCTTATGTTTGAGCACCACTGACAGTATTGACCATCACCCTCAGCATTAAGGAACAAACTTGACCAATGCAGCGGCACAATTGCCATCTCACTGAGCAGGAAGCAGCCATCTGCTTAAGCCACCACTCGCGAGAGTATCACAATTTGCTAAGAATGGGCCTTGTGGATTCGATTGATGGTCTTCAGGATGTCGATGGTTCCTGATCCTGATTACAAGCCGTTACCATCTAACAATTTGAATGCGGCTGGACCATGACAAGATTTTGCTGGAGTATATAAAGCTCACAGATCAACAGACACTGGAAGAGCAGCTAAACTGCTTTAGAGAGGAGGGGCTTGTAACACCACAGGACTATATTTCGATGCTTGTATAGGGCTACAAGAAAAATGCCGTTTTTATTTCTTCAAAAGTGAGTGATGCCCAAGGATCCACAGAGGATCTGAGTTCAGATACTGAAGAATTGGATGAAAAAAAAGAGCTAGGAAATGAGGGCAATCATGGTTTCCCAAAGTCGAACTCTGTAGTGTTCCCAAGGGACATTTGACTCAGTGACTGGATGGTTGGTTGGTGACTAAAAACACAAAACCAACTGCTAGCTCTTTGCTGACTGCTTTGTGGTGGCCTAAGCAGAGGACTACTTGCTGTGTCAACGAAATGATAATTGTGCCACTGCTTCGTTCAGTCTGTTCCTTAATGTTGAGGGCCATGGTGAATACTGTCTGTGGACTGTGGTGCTTAAACAAGAGGTTTGACACAGCATGGCATTTCAGGGAACTAGTGGGAGATCTTATGTTGGTGTCAAATTGTGTGCCACCTGCAGGGTTAGCTCCTCATATATCAATCCTGAATGTTTTGGTGAGACTTTACATCTTTGTTGACTGCTTCGTGGTGGCTTAAGCAGATGGCTGCTTCCTGCTCAGTGAGATGGCAATTGTGCCGCTGCATTGGTCAAGTTTGTTCCTTAATGCTGAGGGTGATGGTCAATACTGTCAGTGGTGCTCAAACATAAGCTTAAATTGTGTGCTACATGCAGGGCTAGCTCCTCATATATCAAGCCTGATGTTTAGTGAGACTTTATGAAGCTCATTTATGCATTTGAAAAATACATAGAAAAAAATCAGGGTGTACACATTCTATCCAACATCCTGCTTCTGCAAATTATTATCTGTATAATCTTTTAGTCAGGAGGAAAAACAGCCTGAAGTTCATTATGAGCCTTAAGGTGTGTTCTGTGTTCAGAACCCTAACTGCTTTATTGTGTCTAGTTGGATTGTGTTTGGTTGTTCACTTATTCAATTTTTGTGAGTTGTTTCAGTCCAGCTGAAATGCTTTAGTCAACGGATAGGTCAACAGTAAGCTGTTTGTAATGTAACTATAATTTTGTTTGCTCAAGTCTCCTGTTTGCTGATAGATTAGTAAATAATACTGTTCCAAGGTTACTTGTTACAAGCTACAGTACATTCAATTTGCGGAACATGGTTTATAAAAAAAAGCTGAACATGTTTTATTAAAACAAACCATGTGGGTACAGGTAATTTTTTTTTGGTAATACTTGCAGAATAGCTGTGAAGTGCGTAATATCAGCTGCACGAGGTCATGATTAATGCAGATTATATTCTATTTTTCTAATTCATTTTCATAAATTACTTATCATGCACATAATGGCTTGCTGATGGTATCTAAGAGACTAAGACTAAGAAGAATTTCCTCTGCCAAGTGATGGTTGTAACTGCAGATTTTACTATTTGAGCAGTCTTTCCAGTGTAGTTTCCTGTTGTGTTCCTTTTACGCATGCCTGTTATTCCATCAGTTTTCTGGGCAAACTTTGTGCTTGATAAGTAATTTATGAAAATGAATTAGAAAAAATAGAATATAATCTGCATTAATCATGACCTCGTGCAGCTGATATTACGCACTTCACAGCTATTCTGCAAGTATTACCAAAAAAAAATTACCTGTACCCACATGGTTTGTTTTAATAAAACATGTTCAGCTTTTTTTTATAAACCATGTTCCGCAAATTGAATGTACTGTAGCTTGTAACAAGTAACCTTGGAACAGTATTATTTACTAATCTATCAGCAAACAGGAGACTTGAGCAAACAAAATTATAGTTACATTACAAACAGCTTACTGTTGACCTATCCGTTGACTAAAGCATTTCAGCTGGACTGAAACAACTCACAAAAATTGAATAAGTGAACAACCAAACACAATCCAACTAGACACAATAAAGCAGTTAGGGTTCTGAACACAGAACACACCTTAAGGCTCATAATGAACTTCAGGCTGTTTTTCCTCCTGACTAAAAGATTATACAGATAATAATTTGCAGAAGCAGGATGTTGGATAGAATGTGTACACCCTGATTTTTTTTCTATGTATTTTTCAAATGCATAAATGAGCTTCATAAAGTCTCACTAAACATCAGGCTTGATATATGAGGAGCTAGCCCTGCATGTAGCACACAATTTAAGCTTATGTTTGAGCACCACTGACAGTATTGACCATCACCCTCAGCATTAAGGAACAAACTTGACCAATGCAGCGGCACAATTGCCATCTCACTGAGCAGGAAGCAGCCATCTGCTTAAGCCACCACGAAGCAGTCAACAAAGATGTAAAGTCTCACCAAAACATTCAGGATTGATATATGAGGAGCTAACCCTGCAGGTGGCACACAATTTGACACCAACATAAGATCTCCCACTAGTTCCCTGAAATGCCATGCTGTGTCAAACCTCTTGTTTAAGCACCACAGTCCACAGACAGTATTCACCATGGCCCTCAACATTAAGGAACAGACTGAACGAAGCAGTGGCACAATTATCATTTCGTTGACACAGCAAGTAGTCCTCTGCTTAGGCCACCACAAAGCAGTCAGCAAAGAGCTAGCAGTTGGTTTTGTGTTTTTAGTCACCAACCAACCATCCAGTCACTGAGTCAAATGTCCCTTGGGAACACTACAGAGTTCGACTTTGGGAAACCATGATTGCCCTCATTTCCTAGCTCTTTTTTTTCATCCAATTCTTCAGTATCTGAACTCAGATCCTCTGTGGATCCTTGGGCATCACTCACTTTTGAAGAAATAAAAACGGCATTTTTCTTGTAGCCCTATACAAGCATCGAAATATAGTCCTGTGGTGTTACAAGCCCCTCCTCTCTAAAGCAGTTTAGCTGCTCTTCCAGTGTCTGTTGATCTGTGAGCTTTATATACTCCAGCAAAATCTTGTCATGGTCCAGCCGCAATCAAATTGTTAGATGGTAACGGCTTGTAATCAGGATCAGGAACCATCGACATCCTGAAGACCATCAATCGAATCCACAAGGCCCATTCTTAGCAAATTGTGATACTCTCGCGAGTGGTGACTGCCCTTTCTTATATCCTTCAATGGCCGACAAAGGTTCTTTGACGCAATCTTATAGGCACTTGACTGCAGCTTGTACTTGGCAGCATATAACTTTGCCAACGACCCCATTATATAATGTAAGAGCAGAAGTTTACCACTTTCTTGCGGTTATCAGTGTAGCGACACCGCTTAGCCATCGTCAGTAAAAGCTTATTATTGATCTGAGAATTTGTGTGTAAGCTTGTGTGGCGTGGAACATACAGAAGCATATGGTTGTGGATCTGGTTCACGGTTTCCTTTCAAAAACTCGAGCTTCCCAAACTGCTTGATACACTGCTTCATCTTCATTTGTACAGCTTCTTAGATAAGCACTTTTTTACCGCTCTACCAAACACGGTCTTAGTCTTTGGATTCTTCTAAAACCACTTCAGGTCAGATTCTCTTTACAAACATTTCTCTGGTGATTCTCCATCACGTTCTCTAAAAACGTTTGGAAGGAATTCTATAGATCCATGGAAGAGAAATGAGAAGGAAATGAATTGAAATACGGGTGAAACACCCTTTTGGACGATTCTCGCTTATGTTGAGACCTGTTTTGGGTGATTCTGGACGAAATGTTTCTCATTTTAGCATGTTTGACAAGGATCCAAACGGGTGTTTCCATGGTCTGCTACTTCCATATCGTACGAGTTAAGTGTTCAAGCATGGTGAGAAGTCTAATCCTAAAGTGAATTTGAATAAAAAATGATTATTATAGAATCTCTAAACCTGATGTATCCATAGGAGTTGGATCAACACGCGTCTAGACACAGTATGAGACATAATCATTTAATAAATCTAACAAAATGTCTTCTCATACAGTGCGTTAATGGGCCGGCATCAGTTCACACTGGGACTCCACTCCGGCGAAGTCTGGTACATGGGATAAACAAAGCCATTGGTTATTAAAAAAAAAGGTCCATAGCAATATATACTAAAATAATACATTTATGCATAGTAGCAAAGGGGATGTAGCTCAGATGGTAGAGCCCTCGCTTAGCATGCGAGAGGTACGGGGATCGATGCCCCGCATCTCCATTATTAATTATTTTAACTTTTTTTTTGTGGCTCAGAGCTTTCTTCTAAAACAAAAATACAAAGACCCCAAACGATCCTTTCTTTTAACTACAGGCAATACGTACCTGTACGATTTTCTCACAAATTTGCAGTCTACTCATGTCGCTTAGAATCGACATGCTCAAAGAACGACATAGGGTGCATTTAGATGTAAGAAACATTTCGAATTCTCACGTGAATTTTTAGAATCCTGCCAAACATGCTAATAATATGTGAAACATTTTATCTAAAATTACCTAGAACGGTTCTTATTTTTAACATTGTATAAAGGGAGAATCAACCGAAAGGATGATTCACTTGTTTCTATTCATTTCCTTCTCAAGGGCCCGTTCGGTTCGGCTCGTTCCTGGCCAAAACGGTTCTCAATGATGAGGGTGATGGTCAATACTGTCAGTGGTGCTCAAACATAAGCTTAAATTGTGTGCTACATGCAGGGCTAGCTCCTCATATATCAAGCCTGATGTTTAGTGAGACTTTATGAAGCTCATTTATGCATTTGAAAAATACATAGAAAAAAAATCAGGGTGTACACATTCTATCCAACATCCTGCTTCTGCAAATTATTATCTGTATAATCTTTTAGTCAGGAGGAAAAACAGCCTGAAGTTCATTATGAGCCTTAAGGTGTGTTCTGTGTTCAGAACCCTAACTGCTTTATTGTGTCTAGTTGGATTGTGTTTGGTTGTTCACTTATTCAATTTTTGTGAGTTGTTTCAGTCCAGCTGAAATGCTTTAGTCAACGGATAGGTCAACAGTAAGCTGTTTGTAATGTAACTATAATTTTGTTTGCTCAAGTCTCCTGTTTGCTGATAGATTAGTAAATAATACTGTTCCAAGGTTACTTGTTACAAGCTACAGTACATTCAATTTGCGGAACATGGTTTATAAAAAAAAGCTGAACATGTTTTATTAAAACAAACCATGTGGGTACAGGTAATTTTTTTTTGGTAATACTTGCAGAATAGCTGTGAAGTGCGTAATATCAGCTGCACGAGGTCATGATTAATGCAGATTATATTCTATTTTTTCTAATTCATTTTCATAAATTACTTATCATGCACAAAGTTTGCCCAGAAAACTGATGGAATAACAGGCATGCGTAAAAGGAACACAACAGGAAACTACACTGGAAAGACTGCTCAAA
>JAHUYU010001579.1:0-19510 GCA_030439765.1 Tripidium arundinaceum | reverse complement strand
AAGTGAGTGAGGAGAGAGTTGGAGAAGAGTCGGAGTACTAGCAACTTCCCTTGGTGTGCTAGCTACACTAAGTCGAAGTGCTGGAGCCAGGAGCTTCTCCACCTGTACCTCTACAAGTTTCTTACTGTTTGGAGTAAGAGACTTGTTGTTTAACTTTGGCTATTTATCTTAAAAAGTTACCTTTGCACTATTATAGACCTGTGGGTTCGTCGTCCGTCCTTGCGGCAGGTACTCTAGTAGAAGGGCCCTGATATTGACGGATAACCCTTGCTAGCGCGCTAGAGTATTAGTGGATAGCGTAGACGTGGTGTCTAGGCTAGAAGCTATCTTCGTTTGCCTCTTTTCCTATGGATTGAGGGGTAGGCAGCAGGTGGTGACAGCCCTGTTCGTCCCTTGTAATCCCCCACGTTCGGGCTCGTGGTAGAGCAGAGGCCGGCATCGCTTGGCAGACCAAGTGCAATCCGGTGACTGAAGCAAGTCTATAGTAACAAAGTTAAATCCGTTAAGATATCTATCCTTGGAAAAACCTCGCTACCTCGTTCATTTCTCCCTTGTGGTCATAGGTTAACTAGTTGAAGAGTCTAGCACAACCGTTCCTTTGGGAAATTACGATACCCTGAATACTTCTGGGTGAAGTGCTACAACGGTGTATCCGTGCGCTTGCGGATTCCTTTGCTTACGCTAAGAAACACCAACATTAGCCATTGGCTTTACATGACTAGCGGGGTTCCATTGCCGTGGAGTGGCACTTTATTACAGCGGGATGGTAGCTACTATAGTGGTATTCTATAGCGTAGTGACACTCTAATCCACAAGCATTCTTGAGCGTGGTCGAATCCCTAGGTCCTAAGACTCCTTCCAACGGTTCATCGTCCTCGCATGACGTGGTAGGTCTCTTCATCGTCGTTGCGGTCTTCCTTAGTGTCAAAATCTGTGAGTCAACAACGGGTGAGTACAGACGTACTCAGCAAGCCCTAACAATAGGGTTTGGTGGAGTGGATGGTGGAGGCTTGGTTGTGTGGTGGATAGTGGATGATGGTGGAGGTGGAAATAGTGAGGTGGTATGGTTCAGTTGAATATAAGGTTGGGCCCTGGAAGAGTATTACCATTCTCGCCAGTTCCCGTGTTAGTAATAAGATTCATTATTCACATTAGCACAGTTTCATTACACATAAAAGTACATCTAATCATAAGAGACCTCATCCCAGCGGTTGCCCATTCCAAGGACGTGGCTATTCGAATAGATTCAATACGCTCTGCAGAGGGTGTACACTTTTTCCCACATGATAGGCACAATCCCCACCATGATCAGTGGTAGGAATAGGCCTAACGAGATCCCATACCCGAATGTATGCGACCTTAGATGTCCATATAATTCTACCACGGCTTCTCAGGGGTTGGAAACACACAAAGCTTTGGATGATCACACAGCATCCAACTCAATAATCCGGATGATCCTACATCACCCAGGTAATAGTAAGAAGGGGATCGAACACGGCCAACAAGAATTTTACATGGAAGATCACATAGCATCCATGCCAACCGGACCACGGAAGATCACCCAGCATCCGTGTCTTCTCCTGATATTCCGCTGTCAACACCGGCCTCCTAATAGAAATTATACTTCTATCTAATGAGGTGTGAGATCAAGTCTACCCATATAGACATGTGGTTGTATGAATATCAGGCTAGGTGAGATGACCTATGAACCGGTCCTTATGTGACCGAGGCGAGTATCTCCCAACAGGAACTCTCACCAGGCGATCCTGCCAAGGTAATTTATACCACATAAATTACCCCTCACTCGCCCTCTGTCGATATCAAGCTCATGTTTACCAGATTATGATTCACAGTTATTATCCTCAGGTTCATTCATGTCATAGAGCTAGTAACATATCGTAATAAGCTTTATCATATCATCAAAGTTCACATCATACTAATCGAGCTCATAATCCATAATAATCCACATATTCACAAAGAGAGGATAAATAATATTAGTTGAGTTTATTAGTGGAGATGGAGAGCGGAGGGTTTATGGTGGGGGTAGAAAGATGTGGTGATAGTGGAGGGGGTAGCTAGGTGTAACACCCTAAACATTTCCATTTTCCAAAATAGCTAACTTGATTTATTAAAGTATTTATGTGAGCATACAAACTTAGGGAAATAATAATTTTTACAAAATTAAAATCAAATATAAGATTAGGAACATGTTGATGCATTCATGCTGCAGCACATTTATTTCTGTGATGAGTGGTTTTGACTAAAACTCAATAGGAATTCAAAATCTTTTGAAAATGGATTTGGAAAATGGTTTCAGAAAAAGAAAAGGACAAAACCCTTTCTTTCTCTCCTTCCTTGCTTTCGGCCTGCTGGCCCAACTAGCTGAACCGGCCCGCTCGGCCCCGCCTTCCCTTTCCTTTCTCCTTCCCTTCCTCTTTTCTTCTTGGGCCAGCCCAGCTCGGACTGGCAGCCGTTGCCACCCCTTCTGTCGCTGCCAGCTGGGGCCTGCTTGTCGGCGCCTTCCCCAACCTCCGCCGAGTTCGCACGTATGCGTGCGTGCCGAAACCGCCGGCGTTGTGGGCACTCCTCCCATGCGCCCGCGCCTCTTAAGAGGGAGCCAAGAACTGCCGCTCGCTCCCCCGCTACTCCATTCACCACCCGCTGCCCTCCTGAGCACCCCCTTCACCGTGCAAATCCAAGCCGCGCCGCCGAGCTCGATTTCGCCGCGGTGACCCCCTTCTCGACGCCTTGTCGCCGCAATTCGGCCTTCATCGAGTTTCTTTGAGCCGTAAGGGTGCCCCTGAGGCATTTCTTTCGTTGTTTATCCCTTCCGTTCACTCACATGACCTCGTCGGACTTGCAGAGCCACGCCGCCCGCCCCCTCCGCGTCGTGCGCTGCCTCCGTTCGTCCTTGCCTCTGTTTTTCTCTCGTGGTGAGATCCCCGTGCTCTCCTCTCTCTTCCCGTCCTTTTCCCGCATCGTTTCGTGGTCTCTAGCGTCAGCTTCAAGGTCGCCGGCGAACTCCTCGCCGCTGGCCATGGCGGAGCCACCGTGCCGGCCACTGTTTCCGGCCGGCAACCTCTCTCTCTCCCCCTCAGATCTAATCGGAGCTGTCCGTTTTCGATCTAACGGCCGAGATCTCCCGATACCCCTTCGCGGGTAATCTTTCTAAAGAGCCCCTCATTTTTCTTCTAATTCCGCCCGCAGTCCTCGGCCTGATTGAATTTCCTGATTTTTTATTTATTTAAAATCCAAAAATAGTTCCACTTATTTACAGAAATGCCATTGCACTATTTTGCTTATAAAATCGTCATTTTAGCTCCGATTTGACCCGTTCAACTTGCGTTAGTTTCGTAATTTCGTAATCTACGCGATGATGCTACTGTTAAACCCGTTAGAAACTTTTAAATTTCTTGATTAGGTTAAGTTAATTAACTCGCTAGAGGAATCTTGTTTAATACGTAACTTCCGCGTTATAGCTCCAAATTTCGTGAACTTCGTGTCGATGTGATCATAGCGAGACGTAGAATATTTTCATAAACTTTTTATCTTGTTTTTATACTGCTGGTGTACTGTTCTAATTATAGGTTTGTTTGCTATGCATGAATGCTCCTGAAATGTGTATGTTGCCGTGTTGGTCGAGTTCAGACGGTGAGGAGTACGTTGGGAACCAGGAGTACTTCGAAGACCAGCAGGACCAGCAGGAGTTTGTGAACCAAGGCAAGTATAGCATGGGCTTACCTTGATGTCCTATTCATTATATAATCTACTCATTATGCATGTTGAACGGGTCAAATCGGAGCTAAAATGACGATTTTATAAGCAAAATAGTGCAATGGCATTTCTGTAAATAAGTGGAACTATTTTTGGATTTTAAATAAATAAAAAATCAGGAAATTCAATCAGGCCGAGGACTGCGGGCGGAATTAGAAGAAAAATGAGGGGCTCTTTAGAAAGATTACCCGCGAAGGGGTATCGGGAGATCTCGGCCGTTAGATCGAAAACGGACAGCTCCGATTAGATCTGAGGGGGAGAGAGAGAGGTTGCCGGCCGGAAACAGTGGCCGGCACGGTGGCTCCGCCATGGCCAGCGGCGAGGAGTTCGCCGGCGACCTTGAAGCTGACGCTAGAGACCACGAAACGATGCGGGAAAAGGACGGGAAGAGAGAGGAGAGCACGGGGATCTCACCACGAGAGAAAAACAGAGGCAAGGACGAACGGAGGCAGCGCACGACGCGGAGGGGGCGGGCGGCGTGGCTCTGCAAGTCCGACGAGGTCATGTGAGTGAACGGAAGGGATAAACAACGAAAGAAATGCCTCAGGGGCACCCTTACGGCTCAAAGAAACTCGATGAAGGCCGAATTGCGGCGACAAGGCGTCGAGAAGGGGGTCACCGCGGCGAAATCGAGCTCGGCGGCGCGGCTTGGATTTGCACGGTGAAGGGGGTGCTCAGGAGGGCAGCGGGTGGTGAATGGAGTAGCGGGGGAGCGAGCGGCAGTTCTTGGCTCCCTCTTAAGAGGCGCGGGCGCATGGGAGGAGTGCCCACAACGCCGGCGGTTTCGGCACGCACGCATACGTGCGAACTCGGCGGAGGTTGGGGAAGGCGCCGACAAGCAGGCCCCAGCTGGCAGCGACAGAAGGGGTGGCAACGGCTGCCAGTCCGAGCTGGGCTGGCCCAAGAAGAAAAGAGGAAGGGAAGGAGAAAGGAAAGGGAAGGCGGGGCCGAGCGGGCCGGTTCAGCTAGTTGGGCCAGCAGGCCGAAAGCAAGGAAGGAGAGAAAGAAAGGGTTTTGTCCTTTTCTTTTTCTGAAACCATTTTCCAAATCCATTTTCAAAAGATTTTGAATTCCTATTGAGTTTTAGTCAAAACCACTCATCACAGAAATAAATGTGCTGCAGCATGAATGCATCAACATGTTCCTAATCTTATATTTGATTTTAATTTTGTAAAAATTATTATTTCCCTAAGTTTGTATGCTCACATAAATACTTTAATAAATCAAGTTAGCTATTTTGGAAAATGGAAATGTTTAGGGTGTTACACCTAGCTACCCCCTCCACTATCACCACATCTTTCTACCCCCACCATAAACCCTCCGCTCTCCATCTCCACTAATAAACTCAACTAATATTATTTATCCTCTCTTTGTGAATATGTGGATTATTATGGATTATGAGCTCGATTAGTATGATGTGAACTTTGATGATATGATAAAGCTTATTACGATATGTTACTAGCTCTATGACATGAATGAACCTGAGGATAATAACTGTGAATCATAATCTGGTAAACATGAGCTTGATATCGACAGAGGGCGAGTGAGGGGTAATTTATGTGGTATAAATTACCTTGGCAGGATCGCCTGGTGAGAGTTCCTGTTGGGAGATACTCGCCTCGGTCACATAAGGACCGGTTCATAGGCCATCTCACCTAGCCTGATATTCATACAACCACATGTCTATATGGGTAGACTTGATCTCACACCTCATTAGATAGAAGTATAATTTCTATTAGGAGGCCGGTGTTGACAGCGGAATATCAGGAGAAGACACGGATGCTGGGTGATCTTCCGTGGTCCGGTTGGCATGGATGCTATGTGATCTTCCATGTAAAATTCTTGTTGGCCGTGTTCGATCCCCTTCTTACTATTACCTGGGTGATGTAGGATCATCCGGATTATTGAGTTGGATGCTGTGTGATCATCCAAAGCTTTGTGTGTTTCCAACCCCTGAGAAGCCGTGGTAGAATTATATGGACATCTAAGGTCGCATACATTCGGGTATGGGATCTCGTTAGGCCTATTCCTACCACTGATCATGGTGGGGATTGTGCCTATCATGTGGGAAAAAGTGTACACCCTCTGCAGAGCGTATTGAATCTATTCGAATAGCCACGTCCTTGGAATGGGCAACCGCTGGGATGAGGTCTCTTATGATTAGATGTACTTTTATGTGTAATGAAACTGTGCTAATGTGAATAATGAATCTTATTACTAACACGGGAACTGGCGAGAATGGTAATACTCTTCCAGGGCCCAACCTTATATTCAACTGAACCATACCACCTCACTATTTCCACCTCCACCATCATCCACTATCCACCACACAACCAAGCCTCCACCATCCACTCCACCAAACCCTATTGTTAGGGCTTGCTGAGTACGTCTGTACTCACCCGTTGTTGACTCACAGATTTTGACACTAAGGAAGACCGCAACGACGATGAAGAGACCTACCACGTCATGCGAGGACGATGAACCGTTGGAAGGAGTCTTAGGACCTAGGGATTCGACCACGCTCAAGAATGCTTGTGGATTAGAGTGTCACTACGCTATAGAATACCACTATAGTAGCTACCATCCCGCTGTAATAAAGTGCCACTCCACGGCAATGGAACCCCGCTAGTCATGTAAAGCCAATGGCTAATGTTGGTGTTTCTTAGCGTAAGCAAAGGAATCCGCAAGCGCACGGATACACCGTTGTAGCACTTCACCCAGAAGTATTCAGGGTATCGTAATTTCCCAAAGGAACGGTTGTGCTAGACTCTTCAACTAGTTAACCTATGACCACAAGGGAGAAATGAACGAGG
This sequence comes from Tripidium arundinaceum, assembly GCA_030439765.1. NCBI lineage: Eukaryota > Viridiplantae > Streptophyta > Magnoliopsida > Poales > Poaceae > Tripidium > Tripidium arundinaceum. Next base: position 12,923 of record JAHUYU010001579.1, on the reverse strand, counting down.
TAGCGAGGTTTTTCCAAGGATAGATATCTTAACGGATTTAACTTTGTTACTATAGACTTGCTTCAGTCACCGGATTGCACTTGGTCTGCCAAGCGATGCCGGCCTCTGCTCTACCACGAGCCCGAACGTGGGGGATTACAAGGGACGAACAGGGCTGTCACCACCTGCTGCCTACCCCTCAATCCATAGGAAAAGAGGCAAACGAAGATAGCTTCTAGCCTAGACACCACGTCTACGCTATCCACTAATACTCTAGCGCGCTAGCAAGGGTTATCCGTCAATATCAGGGCCCTTCTACTAGAGTACCTGCCGCAAGGACGGACGACGAACCCACAGGTCTATAATAGTGCAAAGGTAACTTTTTAAGATAAATAGCCAAAGTTAAACAACAAGTCTCTTACTCCAAACAGTAAGAAACTTGTAGAGGTACAGGTGGAGAAGCTCCTGGCTCCAGCACTTCGACTTAGTGTAGCTAGCACACCAAGGGAAGTTGCTAGTACTCCGACTCTTCTCCAACTCTCTCCTCACTCACTTCCCTCTCTTATTTCAATTATAACTATTGAAAAAGTAAAAGTCTACTCTTCTCTCCTTGTGAATTGAATTGGGATTTATTCTATCATATGCCTTTGAGAGGAGAGGGAGCCCCTTTTTATACTAAAGCAAAGGCGGTGCTCCTCCCTATTTTTGGCGCGAAGCACCCGGGGAACCGACGTTGCATGCCTCCATGCCACCACCAGAGGAAGACCAGGGCAGATGGCGGTGCCAGGGGGCGGCCGCCCCCTGGGCCGGCCGGCCCACTAGGTGGCCCAAATGGCCACTGCCTTTGCGAGGTAGACTCTGGTTGGGCTTGGAATACTGCTGCGTGGTGTTTTGCCCCGTTGGTGTTGCGATGTTTGGCGCCTTCTCCATTCTTTGCGCGAATCAACATTGGAAAGCGCCTTTTGATGGTTTATTCCATGTATTTGTGTTTGTGACCTGCAAAGTGATATACTCCAAATACATGTGGAACTCGGTTAATAGTAAAAGCATATGTGACTTAAGTTTGCTAGTTTCTCCTTTTTATGAGCTTATTGATGGTCGAATTTCATCGTTAGTGACCATCAACAACTCCCCCACACTTAACCTTTGCTCGTCCCGAGCAAATAGCTAAGTATTTTGGTTGTTGATCAGGAGTTGCTACTCTGCCGATATAATTCGAAAAGTGCCATGCCTATATCAAGGTATTCTTCCGCAATTTAAATAAGTTAGCATTTTATCCACCCTTTTAACTTAATCCCTATGGGGCTTATTGCTTTTCCATGTCTTAGGCGGTTGCAAGATAGAACGGAATAACAAAATAACTAATCATTTGTTCTTTGATCAACCTTCTATCTGGAGGTTTTATGAATTTTGCAAAAAGAAAGTAAGTTCCCCCAATGATTCACTCATTCGCTCAATGTGTATGATCCTCACCAAGGCATTTTGAGATTGTTGCCTTACTTTCCATGGCCTACTTCTAAGGCTTTGAGTGGAGTTTTGGGTAGGTATGAGAAGCGGGCATACTTGTATCACATATATTGCTAAGTCAAAAACGGATCCAAGGAGATGCAAGTCATACACTTTGATCAAGATGTGCAAGTGTGTGGAAAATTTTCTATCCTATTTCTTTTTGTGTGTACTCCAATGTGGTCATGAATGTTCTCTTTTGAAAACTGCCGTGGGAGTAGGAGCTATTCTTTATCCTCACTGGCGGGCATCAAAGTAACCATTGTTTTCTCTCTCTCTTTTCCAATACTTTGGAAACTTTATGTGTTCCATTTTTTTCGCTATTCTGAGAGGTTCATATTTCTCTCTTTTTTTTATTTTTGGAATAGCCCCATACTCTTTCTTGACATATGAAAATATTAGAGAGAAAAACTCATGTTTGATGTATGGAGTATGTTTTCTGGTGGATGGAAAGGGCATGTTTTTGCGTAACTCTCAATGTGAGCGTTAGCATTTTATTTATGGCGTGCAATGTGAATCTTGATCATGGGTGCATGATGAGAATCTCAACAAGGGTCACATCAATTTGACAAAACTCAATGTAAGTACAAGCAGCATATGACTAAGGTTTGTATTTGAATATTGTCATATGGCCACGGTAGGAAATCATAATCATTGAGGAACTTGTTGGTTTTATCAAAAGAAAACTCTGGATGTCAAGTTTCTCTTAGAACAAAGTCCTAGCATATCCTATTTACCGTATCATAACTTGCAACTACTTAGAAAAGGATCATGCTTTTGCAACCCACAAGTTTCAAGTTTTTAGGATGAGACATTTTTAGCCAACAAACTTAAATATTGGGGAATACTAAGTTATAACTTAGGCACAGATGAATTATAGACAGAGAAACTATTCATCATTTCAACAAAAGAGAACTTAAGCATTCCTAAATCACATATGAGGTTGGAAATGAGAGATTATTATATATTATTTTTTTTAAATTCAAGAGAGTATGGGAAAAGAAGTGTTATTCAATTATACCTCTGTGTATGGTCTTCTCCCCCACACTTTGTTCCTGTTCTTCTCTAAACATTTGTTCATATATATATATAACGACAAGATAGATAATCATGAATAACATGAACCTTTATTTTATTCAATTGTAGGTGCATTACAACATTGCATGAATAAAAGGAATAAAAAGGGAAATAAAGATGCACCTATTAATTACTCATGAGCCTAATCAAGAGCAAATTCGACCCGAGCGGCTCTAACTATCTTCCTTAGACTGCGCCTGAGACTAAAGTTAGTGACATTTAGCTGGTGCTCCAGGCTTGCCATCCTGACCTGATTGTCATTCACCAAATTTTTATGTTCCCAAAGATCAGTACGCAGTTTTTTAATGGTTCTTTTAAGTCCAGTGATGGTTGGATCTTCTAGGGCTCTGGGCTCCTCATCTTCTTTAAAGATAGCGCAGTCCTCTAATGTGGGTGATCTCTTGGTTTTCCTAGTTTTAGGAGGGTTGGAGTGTGAACCAGCTGTCCTCCTCTGTATGGGGATGGCTGGTTCTTTCCCTTTATCCATCCTTCTCATCACCCCTTTCCCGTAACCCCCGTCGGGTTTACGGATCCCCACCACGGTGTAACTGGAAGTGTACACAGTGTTGCCTGAAGATGTGGTTTGCGTGCCCCTGGATTTGTCGGATTCTAGGGCCGACCGTGGTGGGGTGGTGCGCCTAGGTGGCACCTTGGTCCTGGGCGTGGACCGGATGCTAGTCCCTCCACTAACAATACTACGTGGCGGCGAAAGGGCGGCAAGTGGTGCCATAGAGATGGCGTTCACCTCTTCTCTTACAAGAGTGGTGTCAGGCATTTGATTGGCATGGGATGGGCAAAGGCTTAGATCAAAGGTGGAATTGGAGTTGGCAACTATGGCGAGGTGGTTGTTGGGTGTGGCCATGATCTCAAGGGAGCAGAACTTGTGTGCTTGATATAAGTAAGAGTGTGTGAGGGAAGAGAGGGGATATGGCTGTTCTTATATAGCTTCGGCACCAGCAGCGGATAGCCACACCGGGGCACCACACCAACCGAACTTGCATGGTCATAGCCAAGAGAGCGAGCAAGTAGGGGACGATCGGAGCTGCGGAGGGGGCGGTTGCCCCAAGGGGCGGCCGGCCCGGTCTTCCTGCCACTGCGACCCAGTTTTTTCCTGGTGCTGGCTACTCTAACACTTATCCTCAGAGTGGTGTGTTTTGATAGCTTGGCTAAAGGCATTTTCGTGTCATGACCAGAGTTTGAAAAAGGCTAACTTTGCTTTATTTGATGAAAAACAAGTAAGTGCTAGCAACAAGGATTTTTAACGGCTTGCACAAAATTCTTCAAAAGATATCAAATCTATTTTATCTAATCTTGATCAAAGTCATGGAAGGGTTTAAAAAAAATTTAATCGCTGTCCATTTACTTTAAAAACATTGCCTTCATCATCTTGTATAGTAATTGCACCATGAGTAGATGAATGTATGACGGTAAAGGGACCTTCCCACTTACTGTGTAATTTACCTTTGCCGAAGAGTTTTATGCGGGAATTGAATAGTAGAACTTTGTCTCCTTCCCGAAATTCCTTATTTTGATTCGGTGGTCATGCCATTTCTTGGTTCTCTCTTTGTAAAGTTTGGCACTGTGGTATGCTTTTTCGCGCCATTCCTCCAATTCAGATATTTGTCTTTGGCGATTCTTGCCGGCCAGTCTTATGTCCATATCCAGGTTTTTATTGCCCAGTGAGCTCGGTGTTCAAGCTCAACCGGCAAGTGACAACTTTTTCCGTAGACTAGCTGGAATTGTGACATGCCGATGGGAGTTTTATAAGCTGTCCTGTATGCCCAAAGTGCATCAGGAAGCTTATTTTTCCATCCTTTTCCCATATCATTGACGGTCTTTTGTAGGATATTTTTGATTTGTTTGTTGGACGTTTCTGCTTGGCCGCTGGTTTGTGGGTGATAAGGGGTGGCTATGTTATGGTGGGCTCCAAGTTCACGTAGAAAGGTTCGGAAGGTTTTGTCAATGAAGTGAGACCCTCCATCACTCACCACCATTCTGGGTGTTCCATAGCGAGGGAAAATCACTTCATGGAACATTCTTCGTGCGCTCTTGGAGTCAGCTGATCTGCATGGTAGTGCTTCCACCCACTTTGACACGTAGTCCACGGCCACGAGGATGTACTCGCAGTCTTGGGACTTCTGGAAGGGTCCCATGAAATCAATGCCCCATACATCAAATATCTCTATTTGAAGGTTATAATGTAGGGGCATTGCATTTCGGGAGGTGATGCCTCCTTGAAACTGGCACCTTCGACACCTTTGGATGAATTCTTTGGTGTCCTCGTACATTGTTGGCCAGAAAAACCCACATTGCCAGATCTTGGCTTTTGTGCGGAATGCTCTATAGTGTCCTCCATACGGGGCTGCATGACATTTTTCAATAATTTTCATTCCTTCTGCTGTGGGTACACATCTTCTTAGCAGACCATCGGCACAAATCCGGTAGAGGTATGGGTCATCCCAAAGGTGACGTCTGCTTTCAATTTGTAGCTTCTTTTTGTTTTCACCTGGTGGTACGTATCCTGAAACCATAAAATTCACTATGTTTGCGTACCATGGTTGGAGTCCGTCACCTTGAGCAGCATGTCATCGCGCAAGAAATCATTGATCGACCTCTCCTGCATGTCAGTGGCTGGCATACGCGACAGATGATCTGCAACTGTGTTCTCTACCCCTTTTTGATCTTTTATTTCAAGATCAAACTCTTGGAGTAAGAGGATCCATCTAATGAGGCGCGGTTTCACATCTTTTTTAGTGAACAGATATTTGAGCGCAGCATGATCTGTAAAAACTATTATTTTTGCACCTACCAAGTAAGATCTGAATTTATCTATAGCAAAAACTACTGCAAGGAGTTCTTTTTCAGTGGTAGCATAATTGAGTTGTGCTCCTGTCAGAGTTTTGCTAGCATAGGCGATTGCGTAATGCTTCTTATCTTTGGTTTGGCCAAGGACCGCACCAACAACATAGTCACTAGCATCACACATTATTTCAAAGGGGAGCAACCAATCAGGGGGTTGGATGATTGGTGCTGAGATAAGTGCTTTCTTAAGGGTGTAAAAAGCTTTTAAGCATTCATCAGTGAATTCAAAAGGCACATCATCTGTCGCGTATGCCAGCCACTGACATGCAGGAGAGGTCGATCAATGATTTCTTGCGCGATGACATGCTGCTCAAGGTGACGGACTCCAACCCATGGTACGCAAACATAGTGAATTTTATGGTTTCAGGATACGTACCACCAGGTGAAAACAAAAAGAAGCTACAAATTGAAAGCAGACGTCACCTTTGGGATGACCCATACCTCTACCGGATTTGTGCCGATGGTCTGCTAAGAAGATGTGTACCCACAGCAGAAGGAATGAAAATTATTGAAAAATGTCATGCAGCCCCGTATGGAGGACACTATAGAGCATTCCGCACAAAAGCCAAGATCTGGCAATGTGGGTTTTTCTGGCCAACAATGTACGAGGACACCAAAGAATTCATCCAAAGGTGTCGAAGGTGCCAGTTTCAAGGAGGCATCACCTCCCGAAATGCAATGCCCCTACATTATAACCTTCAAATAGAGATATTTGATGTATGGGGCATTGATTTCATGGGACCCTTCCAGAAGTCCCAAGACTGCGAGTACATCCTCGTGGCCGTGGACTACGTGTCAAAGTGGGTGGAAGCACTACCATGCAGATCAGCTGACTCCAAGAGCGCACGAAGAATGTTCCATGAAGTGATTTTCCCTCGCTATGGAACACCCAGAATGGTGGTGAGTGATGGAGGGTCTCACTTCATTGACAAAACCTTCCGAACCTTTCTACGTGAACTTGGAGCCCACCATAACATAGTCACCCCTTATCACCCACAAACCAGCGGCAAGCAGAAACGTCCAACAAACAAATCAAAATATCCTACAAAAGACCGTCAATGATATGGGAAAAGGATGGAAAAATAAGCTTCCTGATGCACTTTGGGCATACAGGACAGCTTATAAAACTCCCATCGGCATGTCACAATTCCAGCTAGTCTACGGAAAAAGTTGTCACTTGCCGGTTGAGCTTGAACACCGAGCTCACTGGGCAATAAAAACCTGGAATATGGACATAAGACTGGCCGGCAAGAATCGCCAAAGACAAATATCTGAATTGGACGTTTCTGCTTGGCCGCTGGTTTGTGGGTGATAAGGGTGGCTATGTTATGGTGGGCTCCAAGTTCACGTAGAAAGGTTCGGAAGGTTTTGTCAATGAAGTGAGACCCTCCATCACTCACCACCATTCTGGGTGTTCCATAGCGAGGGAAAATCACTTCATGGAACATTCTTCGTGCGCTCTTGGAGTCAGCTGATCTGCATGGTAGTGCTTCCACCCACTTTGACACGTAGTCCACGGCCACGAGGATGTACTCGCAGTCTTGGGACTTCTGGAAGGGTCCCATGAAATCAATGCCCCATACATCAAATATCTCTATTTGAAGGTTATAATGTAGGGGCATTGCATTTCGGGAGGTGATGCCTCCTTGAAACTGGCACCTTCGACACCTTTGGATGAATTCTTTGGTGTCCTCGTACATTGTTGGCCAGAAAAACCCACATTGCCAGATCTTGGCTTTTGTGCGGAATGCTCTATAGTGTCCTCCATACGGGGCTGCATGACATTTTTCAATAATTTTCATTCCTTCTGCTGTGGGTACACATCTTCTTAGCAGACCATCGGCACAAATCCGGTAGAGGTATGGGTCATCCCAAAGGTGACGTCTGCTTTCAATTTGTAGCTTCTTTTTGTTTTCACCTGGTGGTACGTATCCTGAAACCATAAAATTCACTATGTTTGCGTACCATGGGTTGGAGTCCGTCACCTTGAGCAGCATGTCATCGCGCAAGAAATCATTGATCGACCTCTCCTGCATGTCAGTGGCTGGCATACGCGACAGATGATGTGCCTTTTGAATTCACTGATGAATGCTTAAAAGCTTTTTTACACCCTTAAGAAAGCACTTATCTCAGCACCAATCATCCAACCCCCTGATTGGTTGCTCCCCTTTGAAATAATGTGTGATGCTAGTGACTATGTTGTTGGTGCGGTCCTTGGCCAAACCAAAGATAAGAAGCATTACGCAATCGCCTATGCTAGCAAAACTCTGACAGGAGCACAACTCAATTATGCTACCACTGAAAAAGAACTCCTTGCAGTAGTTTTTGCTATAGATAAATTCAGATCTTACTTGGTAGGTGCAAAAATAATAGTTTTTACAGATCATGCTGCGCTCAAATATCTGTTCACTAAAAAAGATGTGAAACCGCGCCTCATTAGATGGATCCTCTTACTCCAAGAGTTTGATCTTGAAATAAAAGATCAAAAAGGGGTAGAGAACACAGTTGCAGATCATCTGTCGCGTATGCCAGCCACTGACATGCAGGAGAGGTCGATCAATGATTTCTTGCGCGATGACATGCTGCTCAAGGTGACGGACTCCAACCCATGGTACGCAAACATAGTGAATTTTATGGTTTCAGGATACGTACCACCAGGTGAAAACAAAAAGAAGCTACAAATTGAAAGCAGACGTCACCTTTGGGATGACCCATACCTCTACCGGATTTGTGCCGATGGTCTGCTAAGAAGATGTGTACCCACAGCAGAAGGAATGAAAATTATTGAAAAATGTCATGCAGCCCCGTATGGAGGACACTATAGAGCATTCCGCACAAAGCCAAGATCTGGCAATGTGGGTTTTTCTGGCCAACAATGTACGAGGACACCAAAGAATTCATCCAAAGGTGTCGAAGGTGCCAGTTTCAAGGAGGCATCACCTCCCGAAATGCAATGCCCCTACATTATAACCTTCAAATAGAGATATTTGATGTATGGGGCATTGATTTCATGGGACCCTTCCAGAAGTCCCAAGACTGCGAGTACATCCTCGTGGCCGTGGACTACGTGTCAAAGTGGGTGGAAGCACTACCATGCAGATCAGCTGACTCCAAGAGCGCACGAAGAATGTTCCATGAAGTGATTTTCCCTCGCTATTGGAACACCCAGAATGGTGGTGAGTGATGGAGGGTCTCACTTCATTGACAAAACCTTCCGAACCTTTCTACGTGAACTTGGAGCCCACCATAACATAGCCACCCCTTATCACCCACAAACCAGCGGCCAAGCAGAAACGTCCAACAAACAAATCAAAATATCCTACAAAAGACCGTCAATGATATGGGAAAAGGATGGAAAAATAAGCTTCCTGATGCACTTTGGGCATACAGGACAGCTTATAAAACTCCCATCGGCATGTCACAATTCCAGCTAGTCTACGGAAAAAGTTGTCACTTGCCGGTTGAGCTTGAACACCGAGCTCACTGGGCAATAAAAACCTGGAATATGGACATAAGACTGGCCGGCAAGAATCGCCAAAGACAAATATCTGAATTGGAGGAATGGCGCGAAAAAGCATACCACAGTGCCAAACTTTACAAAGAGAGAACCAAGAAATGGCATGACCACCGAATCAAAAATAAGGAATTTCGGGAAGGAGACAAAGTTCTACTATTCAATTCCCGCATAAAACTCTTCGGCAAAGGTAAATTACACAGTAAGTGGGAAGGTCCCTTTACCGTCATACATTCATCTACTCATGGTGCAATTACTATACAAGATGATGAAGGCAATGTTTTTAAAGTAAATGGACAGCGATTAAATTTTTTTTAAACCCTTCCAATGACTTTGATCAAGAATTAGATAAAATAGATTTGATATCTTTTGAAGAATTTTGTGCAAGCCGTTAAAAATCCTTGTTGCTAGCACTTACTTGTTTTCATCAAATAAAGCAAAGTTAGCCTTTTTCAAACTCTGGTCATGACACGAAAATGCCTTTAGCCAAGCTATCAAAACACACCACTCTGAGGATAAGTGTTAGAGTAGCCAGCACCAGGAAAAAACTGGGTCGCAGTGGCAGGAAGACCGGGCCGGCCGCCCCTTGGGGCAACCGCCCCCTCCGCAGCTCCGATCGTCCCCTACTTGCTCGCTCTCTTGGCTATGACCATGCAAGTTCGGTTGGTGTGGTGCCCCGGTGTGGCTATCCGCTGCTGGTGCCGAAGCTATATAAGAACAGCCATATCCCCTCTCTTCCCTCACACACTCTTACTTATATCAAGCACACAAGTTCTGCTCCCTTGAGATCATGGCCATACCCAACAACCACCTCGCCATAGTTGCCAACTCCAATTCCACCTTTGATCTAAGCTTTGCCCATCCCATGCCAATCAAATGCCTGACACCACTCTTGTAAGAGAAGAGGTGAACGCCATCTCTATGGCACCACTTGCCGCCCTTTCGCCGCCACGTAGTATTGTTAGTGGAGGGACTAGCATCCGGTCCACGCCCAGGACCAAGGTGCCACCTAGGCGCACCACCCCACCACGGTCGGCCCTAGAATCCGACAAATCCAGGGGCACGCAAACCACATCTTCAGGCAACACTGTGTACACTTCCAGTTACACCGTGGTGGGGATCCGTAAACCCGACGGGGGTTACGGGAAAGGGGTGATGAGAAGGATGGATAAAGGGAAAGAACCAGCCATCCCCATACAGAGGAGGACAGCTGGTTCACACTCCAACCCTCCTAAAACTAGGAAAACCAAGAGATCACCCACATTAGAGGACTGCGCTATCTTTAAAGAAGATGAGGAGCCCAGAGCCCTAGAAGATCCAACCATCACTGGACTTAAAAGAACCATTAAAAAACTGCGTACTGATCTTTGGGAACATAAAATTTGGTGAATGACAATCAGGTCAGGATGGCAAGCCTGGAGCACCAGCTAAATGTCACTACTTTAGTCTCAGGCGCAGTCTAAGGAAGATAGTTAGAGCCGCTCGGGTCGAATTTGCTCTTGATTAGGCTCATGAGTAATTAATAGGTGCATCTTATTTCCCTTTTTATTCCTTTTATTCATGCAATGTTGTAATGCACCTACAATTGAATAAAATAAAGGTTCATGTTATTCATGATTATCTATCTTGTCGTTATATATATATATGAACAAATGTTTAGAGAAGAACAGGAACAAAGTGTGGGGGAGAAGACCATACACAGAGGTATAATTGAATAACACTTCTTTTCCCATACTCTCTTGAATTTAAAAAAATAATATATAATAATCTCTCATTTCCAACCTCATATGTGATTTAGGAATGCTTAAGTTCTCTTTTGTTGAAATGATGAATAGTTTCTCTGTCTATAATTCATCTGTGCCTAAGTTATAACTTAGTATTCCCCAATATTTAAGTTTGTTGGCTAAAAATGTCTCATCCTAAAAACTTGAAACTTGTGGGTTGCAAAAGCATGATCCTTTTCTAAGTAGTTGCAAGTTATGATACGGTAAATAGGATATGCTAGGACTTTGTTCTAAGAGAAACTTGACATCCAGAGTTTTCTTTTGATAAAACCAACAAGTTCCTCAATGATTATGATTTCCTACCGTGGCCATATGACAATATTCAAATACAAACCTTAGTCATATGCTGCTTGTACTTACATTGAGTTTTGTCAAATTGATGTGACCCTTGTTGAGATTCTCATCATGCACCCATGATCAAGATTCACATTGCACGCCATAAATAAAATGCTAACGCTCACATTGAGAGTTACGCAAAAACATGCCCTTTCCATCCACCAGAAAACATACTCCATACATCAAACATGAGTTTTTCTCTCTAATATTTTCATATGTCAAGAAAGAGTATGGGGCTATTCCAAAATAAAAAAAGGAGAGAAATATGAACCTTTATTTTATTCAATTGTAGGTGCATTACAACATTGCATGAATAAAAGGAATAAAAAGGGAAATAAAGATGCACCTATTAATTACTCATGAGCCTAATCAAGAGCAAATTCGACCCGAGCGGCTCTAACTATCTTCCTTAGACTGCGCCTGAGACTAAAGTTAGTGACATTTAGCTGGTGCTCCAGGCTTGCCATCCTGACCTGATTGTCATTCACCAAATTTTTATGTTCCCAAAGATCAGTTACGCAGTTTTTTAATGGTTCTTTTAAGTCCAGTGATGGTTGGATCTTCTAGGGCTCTGGCTCCTCATCTTCTTTAAAGATAGCGCAGTCCTCTAATGTGGGTGATCTCTTGGTTTTCCTAGTTTTAGGAGGGTTGGAGTGTGAACCAGCTGTCCTCCTCTGTATGGGGATGGCTGGTTCTTTCCCTTTATCCATCCTTCTCATCACCCCTTTCCCGTAACCCCCGTCGGGTTTACGGATCCCCACCACGGTGTAACTGGAAGTGTACACAGTGTTGCCTGAAGATGTGGTTTGCGTGCCCCTGGATTTGTCGGATTCTAGGGCCGACCGTGGTGGGGTGGTGCGCCTAGGTGGCTCCTTGGTCCTGGGCGTGGACCGGATGCTAGTCCCTCCACTAACAATACTACGTGGCGGCGAAAGGGCGGCAAGTGGTGCCATAGAGATGGCGTTCACCTCTTCTCTTACAAGAGTGGTGTCAGGCATTTGATTGGCATGGGATGGGCAAAGGCTTAGATCAAAGGTGGAATTGGAGTTGGCAACTATGGCGAGGTGGTTGTTGGGTATGGCCATGATCTCAAGGGAGCAGAACTTGTGTGCTTGATATAAGTAAGAGTGTGTGAGGGAAGAGAGGGGATATGGCTGTTCTTATATAGCTTCGGCACCAGCAGCGGATAGCCACACCGGGGCACCACACCAACCGAACTTGCATGGTCATAGCCAAGAGAGCGAGCAAGTAGGGGACGATCGGAGCTGCGGAGGGGGCGGTTGCCCCAAGGGGCGGCCGGCCCGGTCTTCCTGCCACTGCGACCCAGTTTTTTCCTGGTGCTGGCTACTCTAACACTTATCCTCAGAGTGGTGTGTTTTGATAGCTTGGCTAAAGGCATTTTCGTGTCATGACCAGAGTTTGAAAAAGGCTAACTTTGCTTTATTTGATGAAAACAAGTAAGTGCTAGCAACAAGGATTTTTAACGGCTTGCACAAAATTCTTCAAAAGATATCAAATCTATTTTATCTAATTCTTGATCAAAGTCATTGGAAGGGTTTAAAAAAATTTAATCGCTGTCCATTTACTTTAAAACATTGCCTTCATCATCTTGTATAGTAATTGCACCATGAGTAGATGAATGTATGACGGTAAAGGGACCTTCCCACTTACTGTGTAATTTACCTTTGCCGAAGAGTTTTATGCGGGAATTGAATAGTAGAACTTTGTCTCCTTCCCGAAATTCCTTATTTTTGATTCGGTGGTCATGCCATTTCTTGGTTCTCTCTTGTAAAGTTTGGCACTGTGGTATGCTTTTTCGCGCCATTCCTCCAATTCAGATATTTGTCTTTGGCGATTCTTGCCGG
>JAHUYU010000442.1:0-20835 GCA_030439765.1 Tripidium arundinaceum | reverse complement strand
TTAAGGGCTTTTCATCTACACTAAAGAAGAGTTAATTTTAGTATTCAATTAGTGTAGATCCTATTTCCCATGTTTTGAACCTTTGTTCATATATTGTTTTACCAGATTCTTGCAAAGCATCACACAAGGCCAAGGCAAGATGTGAAAATTTATTAGGAAGGTACCACAGGCTTTGACTTACCTCTGATCATGAAGTTTTATCTCAAGACTTACCCTCTTGATTTTGAAAAGTTTCCTATAGGGATTAGTCCATATGTGCAACAAAATTTTATACAAGTAATTTTTAGTTCAATAATCAAACTAGACACTATGTCAAATTTGATCAAGAAAGGCTATTTAACCTAAGCACCACGCTCAATTTAAAAATCCTATGGGAGTATGATTCATACATCCAAGCCTTAAACTAAGCACCATGCCTAATTAAAGGCTATAGATGCATGATCAATACACCCAAACCAAAGCATACTAGAATAGAAACACGAAGCATGAAGGCATAAACAGATTCACTCAAACAGAGGTGAGAACATTGAATGGTGAAACATTGGATCATTTTTTTATTTATATTTTTTATGCAAAAGATGCAAACGAGGTGGATGCAATGCATTCAAACAAACATGGTATGGTTTGGAAAAAAGGGAAGACAATTTAAATGAGAGATGTGCATGAATCTCTAGGCTTAGCCTTTTCCCATAGCGTGGACCATCTGTCGAGTGGCATAGCCAATAGCTGGATCAGTTGGTCCCTTTTAACATGCGTCTACTATGAAGTTAGACTAAGAACACCGAATAGATAGATAACAAAATAATTTGCTATCTACCTAGACTAGGCCAGGGCCCGTGTATAGCTCAGAGTCTAGGAGCTACCCAAGAAAGCACTAGAGACATGATAATTTAAGCAAACATGCAGTGGTAAGAAAGAATGAAAGGATAACTCCAGGTTGCCTCCCGGCAGGGTCTCACATACCTTGATTGATTCCATCATCACCCACAATGTGAGACGGAGCAAATGATGATTTCGCTTTCTTTTTGACGACGACCTTCTCTTCATTTCTGCATAGGGTTAGTGTGTATAGGATATATATATATATATATATATATATATATATATATATATATATATATATATATATATATATATATATATATATATATATATATATATATATACACATTACTCTAAAGCTAGCTACAAAATACCATATTGTGTAGTCGGAGCAAAACTCGCGAGCCCGAGACCCACCGCAACTCGCGAGCATTGGCTACAAAATAGGAATTGGCTTTGACTCAGGTGGTCCCCCATCGAACTAATGCATCCATGCATTGATTAATCCCCAGATTTTTCTTTCCTTCCACCGGCCACGAGAACACCTGCTTGTTTCGTCGCCCAAGAATCCGGCCACAAAAACACACTTTGCTTCTTCGCTGCTGGAGACGTACCACCACAAGGACACTGCGATGGCATGCCGATCTGATCCTTGCATTTGAATCGATTCCCCTTCCCTGTCCTTGCCATCTCAAGATCGATGAGCTACAGACATCGACGAGGCGACAATCCCCATCCGGCCGGCAGCAGTAACAGTATCTTGAGGTGAGCCCCTGCATAAATCTGCATCTCTCTGTAAGTCTTGAGCCGATTTGTTTTTGGTGTGTACTGGTGTTTTGTTGTAGATTAGTTTAATCTTTTTTTCTATTTGTCTAATTAGCCACGTCCATGGCCAGCTTGGTTTATCCATGAGTACTAAACTGTATTTTTCCCATGCCTCCGCTTGATTTGGGCAGACTAGCCTGCAATCATAAGTTGTAACAAGTGATAATACCCAATTTTGTTGGTAAGTCCTCCCTTTCTCAGCACATTTTTTCTATTTCTCACCCTTCATGTGGATTGATAATCGATTTATTCTTGCAGATCTATTGGGCAAATGAGTTTGTGATTCACAGCAGCAGCAAAATTACGTGGTTCGCTTCATGTTGCCAGGCATTTCACACAGTAGTAACATATGTTCCAGATTTTGCATTTCTTCAGAGATATTATAGTCAGTTGCCAACATTATTCTCGTAATTCAGCATATAATATTGTAGTTCATTGTCAGCACCATTCTCGTAAAAGAAACATGTGGATCTTTTTAAGATGATATTGTAAGCACACGTGTGGTGGTTATTGTAATTCTTTTGATGCGTTATAGTAATTGGTGCTTTCAAACCTCATGAGGCCAAATAGTAGTAACTTCTCATCTTGCATTGAGCCAACCGAAATATCGTAACTATTTTTATCGTAAAATCATCTCGATATTATGGTAACTAGTATCAGAAAAACCACATTTGACATCAATTTTTGGTAGATTCTGATCCAAATTATCATCTTGAGACATTCAAAATATCGTAACTAGTTTTTATCGTAAAATGATCTCGATGTTATAGTAACTAATTATCATAAACCATTTGACGTCAATTTCTGATAAATTTCCCGTCCTACAAATTCCTATCCTAATTATCGTAACAAGAACATTTGCGTGCGCCTGAACTGGACAAATTAAAGCTCATAATCTATTCTCGTAAACTTGCATGCATGTAGCGCTTACGTGGATTCTGCATGTAATCATGCCCGGAGTTTAGGCTCCTGCATCATTTACGCAACCACAACTCATGCAGCGTGTGATCAGGCTGAGCCAACCCGCATTGAATGAATAATTAAAGCCAGATGAATAGGTCCTGCATGCATTGCAGTAAATAGCGATTCAATCAGCATATCTGGTGCGGTCGGTCGGTCCGGCTTGAGAATAAGCTACTGTATACTTTCTCTCCCCCTCTCTCTCTATATATATACTCCCTCATCTTCTGAATCATCCAGCTCTTCTTGTTCGAAGACCACATCCACATCACCGGCATACACACCGTAGTCTTCATCATCATGGTCTACTTAAAAAAAAGAAATGCAAGTGTTAGATACATTGTCTACTTCTTATAACAAAACAGAACTGCAAGCATGATCTAGGATTTAAGCATGTAAAACGTGATTACCTCCATGTATTTCTTCATGTTCCTCGGAGACAGGAATATTCAAATCAAAATGATGACACACTTCCTGTGTAGCAGCTTGTACATCTCCCTGGGCAGCAGCTTGACCATCTTCCAACAAAGGTTCTTCGTTGAGATCAAGTGGGTCTATATCGGCTGGAGGTAAATTCAAGTCTATGGCCATGTGTGAAGAACTCCCTCTCGAGCGGATGGCAAGCCAACATGATAACCCAGCAGTATTTATAAGCAGTTCAGAGAACTTTGGCGCCTGTAAATATTTTTTGGCGCGTAGCAGATGGATTCTGGCGCTTGTAAAGCTCTGTTGGAATTGTTTTTGGCACTTGTATATTCGGTGGAGCACGTGAAATGTGTTGGCGCGTGTCTACTTCTGTTGGAATTGTTTTTGGCGCGTAGGTGACGGTTCAGTTGGCCGATTTTGCTACAGTCAAATGAGTAGTAATTGATGTGACCAGCACGTAACCCAAACACCGATTACTGTGCAACTTAATGGTGGAACTCAAATTAACTAAGGGTAATATGGTCATTTGGCAGCTATACTAATCTGTCTGAAACTTGCTAGGAATTGATTCTTTCAGGGACAGAGGGAGTATATATATAGAGAGAGAGGGGGAGAGAAAGTATACAGTAGCTTATTCTCAAGCCGGACCGACCGACCGCACCAGATATGCTGATTGAATCGCTATTTACTGCAATGCATGCAGGACCTATTCATCTGGCTTTAATTATTCATTCAATGCGGGTTGGCTCAGCCTGATCACACGCTGCATGAGTTGTGGTTGCGTAAATGATGCAGGAGCCTAAACTCCGGGCATGATTACATGCAGAATCCACGTAAGCGCTACATGCATGCAAGTTTACGAGAATAGATTATGAGCTTTAATTTGTCCAGTTCAGGCGCACGCAAATGTTCTTGTTACGATAATTAGGATAGGAATTTGTAGGACGGGAAATTTATCAGAAATTGACGTCAAATGGTTTATGATAATTAGTTACTATAACATCGAGATCATTTTACGATAAAAACTAGTTACGATATTTTGAATGTCTCAAGATGATAATTTGGATCAGAATCTACCAAAAATTGATGTCAAATGTGGTTTTTCTGATACTAGTTACCATAATATCGAGATGATTTTACGATAAAAATAGTTACGATATTTCGGTTGGCTCAATGCAAGATGAGAAGTTACTACTATTTGGCCTCATGAGGTTTGAAAGCACCAATTACTATAACGCATCAAAAGAATTACAATAACCACCACACGTGTGCTTACAATATCATCTTAAAAAGATCCACATGTTTCTTTTACGAGAATGGTGCTGACAATGAACTACAATATTATATGCTGAATTACGAGAATAATGTTGGCAACTGACTATAATATCTCTGAAGAAATGCAAAATCTGGAACATATGTTACTACTGTGTGAAATGCCTGGCAACATGAAGCGAACCACGTAATTTTGCTGCTGCTGTGAATCACAAACTCATTTGCCCAATAGATCTGCAAGAATAAATCGATTATCAATCCACATGAAGGGTGAGAAATAGAAAAAATGTGCTGAGAAAGGGAGGACTTACCAACAAAATTGGGTATTATCACTTGTTACAACTTATGATTGCAGGCTAGTCTGCCCAAATCAAGCGGAGGCATGGGAAAAATACAGTTTAGTACTCATGGATAAACCAAGCTGGCCATGGACGTGGCTAATTAGACAAATAGAAAAAAAGATTAAACTAATCTACAACAAAACACCAGTACACACCAAAAACAAATCGGCTCAAGACTTACAGAGAGATGCAGATTTATGCAGGGGCTCACCTCAAGATACTGTTACTGCTGCCGGCCGGATGGGGATTGTCGCCTCGTCGATGTCTGTAGCTCATCGATCTTGAGATGGCAAGGACAGGGAAGGGGAATCGATTCAAATGCAAGGATCAGATCGGCATGCCATCGCAGTGTCCTTGTGGTGGTACGTCTCCAGCAGCGAAGAAGCAAAGTGTGTTTTTGTGGCCGGATTCTTGGGCGACGAAACAAGCAGGTGTTCTCGTGGCCGGTGGAAGGAAAGAAAAATCTGGGGGATTAATCAATGCATGGATGCATTAGTTCGATGGGGGACCACCTGAGTCAAAGCCAATTCCTATTTTGTAGCCAATGCTCGCGAGTTGCGGTGGGTCTCGGGCTCGCGAGTTTTGCTCCGACTACACAATATGGTATTTTGTAGCTAGCTTTAGAGTAATGTGTATATATATATATATATATATATATATATATATATATATATATATATATATATATATATATATATATATATATATATATATATATATATATATATATATCCTATACACACTAACCCTATGCAGAAATGAAGAGAAGGTCGTCGTCAAAAAGAAAGCGAAATCATCATTTGCTCCGTCTCACATTGTGGGTGATGATGGAATCAATCAAGGTATGTGAGACCCTGCCGGGAGGCAACCTGGAGTTATCCTTTCATTCTTTCTTACCACTGCATGTTTGCTTAAATTATCATGTCTCTAGTGCTTTCTTGGGTAGCTCCTAGACTCTGAGCTATACACGGGCCCTGGCCTAGTCTAGGTAGATAGCAAATTATTTTGTTATCTATCTATTCGGTGTTCTTAGTCTAACTTCATAGTAGACGCATGTTAAAAGGGACCAACTGATCCAGCTATTGGCTATGCCACTCGACAGATGGTCCACGCTATGGGAAAAGGCTAAGCCTAGAGATTCATGCACATCTCTCATTTAAATTGTCTTCCCTTTTTTCCAAACCATACCATGTTTGTTTGAATGCATTGCATCCACCTCGTTTGCATCTTTTGCATAAAAAATATAAATAAAAAATGATCCAATGTTTCACCATTCAATGTTCTCACCTCTGTTTGAGTGAATCTGTTTATGCCTTCATGCTTCGTGTTTCTATTCTAGTATGCTTTGGTTTGGGTGTATTGATCATGCATCTATAGCCTTTAATTAGGCATGGTGCTTAGTTTAAGGCTTGGATGTATGAATCATACTCCCATAGGATTTTTAAATTGAGCGTGGTGCTTAGGTTAAATAGCCTTTCTTGATCAAATTTGACATAGTGTCTAGTTTGATTATTGAACTAAAAATTACTTGTATAAAATTTTGTTGCACATATGGACTAATCCCTATAGGAAACTTTTCAAAATCAAGAGGGTAAGTCTTGAGATAAAACTTCATGATCAGAGGTAAGTCAAAGCCTGTGGTACCTTCCTAATAAATTTTCACATCTTGCCTTGGCCTTGTGTGATGCTTTGCAAGAATCTGGTAAAACAATATATGAACAAAGGTTCAAAACATGGGAAATAGGATCTACACTAATTGAATACTAAAATTAACTCTTCTTTAGTGTAGATGAAAAGCCCTTAACCAAAGACAACCACCCATGTTTTCAAACCTCTTTGCAATCCCTTGGATTTGTGTTGTCCACTAACCTTTTGCAGGGATGATGACCAAACAAATAAGAAAAAGGAGAGAACTCAACATTCAAATTCCTCGATCATGAGAAATGAAACTTTAATGCATCACAAGTTGAAGTTCCTTACTCGATAAGACAGATAAGCCTAGAGCACATCAGGGAGGAAAGGATTTCCCACATCAAACATGACGAAGAAGGAGGTGAACCTAAACCTCCAACACAAAACGAATCCGCCAAACCAAAATCAAAAGAAGGATCAAGAAGTTATAGCGAAAACAAGAAGTGAAATCTTCCAACCTTATCTCTAGGATTGGATTCAATGGAGCAAGTCCTGCTCATGGGACCTAAAACCAAGAGCCCTCGCCGATAGGTAATTCGGTATGTCTCTATATTTGATTGTCCATTGCACTCTTCCTTTGCCTTTTCATTTTGGATTTTTCATGTTTTAATTTTCAAGAACCCAACTTCCTTTTCTGCATAAAACTCTGAGAAAAGCTTCCACAATAATTTTGAGAGTTTCTAGGTGAAATGGAGGGGTTGGCCAACCCCCCATTTGCATCCCCTTAGTGCACCACTTATTTTCTCTATGACACAAAACTGATGGAGGGAACATGGTGCAAGTTTGGAAGTGATAGGGGGTGGCACCTTTGTCGGCCGACCCCCTATTCTTGCCATTTCTTGTCATACTTTACCCATGTGACCTTGTCTAGCATCAAAGGTGGTTTTGCACTTGAGTTTGTGGGAGAAAGCAGAGGCGAAACAATATGGATTCAACAAGATAATGCTAGAACACACGTGCCTGCGGATGATCCTGATTTTGCCAGGGCAGTTGCCCAATTGGGGCTCGATATTCGACTTATGAACCAGCCTCCTAATTCACCAGATATGAATGTCCTTGATCTTGGGTTTTTTGCATCTCTACAATCCAAGGCAGATGACCTTAATTCTAGCAGCATTGATGATCTTATAGCTAATGTTCTAGAGGAATATCAGAACTATGACCCAAACCTGTTGAATAGGGTGTTCCTGACCCTCCAAGGATGCCTGATTGAGGTTATGAAACAAAGAGGAGGAAATCACTACAAGATCCCCCACATGAACAAAGATAGACTAGAGCGTCTAGGCATTCTACCTAATACATTGAATTGTGACCGTGAACTCTATGAACAAGTTATGCAGGCCTTGTCTACATAGATCAGTGAGTCTTAGCTATTGTTAATGTAGTCTCCATCTTGTTAATGTATTCTCCATCTGAGTTACTGAGTTATCTAAATAGAACTTGTTGCAAATTTTTTTGTGACTATGGGTACAACATCTGAGCACATGCAACAGATAATATGCACATAGGCCTAGATAACTTGCACTTATAAATTACTCGATCAACATAGATAACCATCTTAATTTATCTAAGCATACATAAGCATGGATAAGCATGGATAGCTGCTACGGAATTCTCCCCGCCACCAGTCGACGCCACAGCAACTTCCTCTGAGTCCGGCACCTCGACATGGTCTTCTTCTTCCTCTGAGTCCGGCACCTCAACATGGCCTTCTTCCTTCGAGTCTGGCACCTCAGCATGGCTTTCTTCTTCCTCCGAATCCGGCACCCCAGCATGGCCTTCTTCTTCCTCCGAGTCCGGCACAACCTCGTCGTCTTCGATTCGGCCGGCGCTGCGGCCGCGGAACAGGGCACCGCATCCACGACGGCCGACGCGGCCATGGAACCCGCGCATGCTCGGATCCCGTCGAGTCCGAGCGCTCCGAGCCTGGATCCCGCCACTACCACCGCCCGGAGCCCGGATCCCGCCGCTGCCACCACCGCCGCCGCTGCCACCGTCGCCCAAATCTCCTTGCTCCATTGTGCCACGCCCATCTACTGCGCGAGGAGGAGCCATTAAAAGGACCTGGCGCCATCAACGCGCTCTCGGGGATTGGGGAATTTGGGAGCTGCTGCCAATCTCGTCGATTGGAGTTGGGGACGGCGTTGATGGTGAAGAGGGGGACGAGGAGGGAGGTGCGGTGCGGTGCAGTTAATGCGAGTGCGTGATGGGAGGCGGGGAGGGGATGCTGCAGTAATTAGGATCATCCGCAGGCACGTGTGTTCTAGCATTATCTTGTTGAATCCATATTGTTTCGCCTCTGCTTTCTCCCACAAACTCAAGTGCAAAACCACCTTTGATGCTAGACAAGGTCACATGGGTAAAGTATGACAAGAAATGGCAAGAATAGGGGGTCGGCCGACAAAGGTGCCACCCCCTATCACTTCCAAACTTGCACCATGTTCCCTCCATCAGTTTTGTGTCATAGAGAAAATAAGTGGTGCACTAAGGGGATGCAAATGGGGGGTTGGCCAACCCCTCCATTTCACCTAGAAACTCTCAAAATTATTGTGGAAGCTTTTCTCAGAGTTTTATGCAGAAAAGGAAGTTGGGTTCTTGAAAATTAAAACATGAAAAATCCAAAATGAAAAGGCAAAGGAAGAGTGCAATGGACAATCAAATATAGAGACATACCGAATTACCTATCGGCGAGGGCTCTTGGTTTTAGGTCCCATGAGCAGGACTTGCTCCATTGAATCCAATCCTAGAGATAAGGTTGGAAGATTTCACTTCTTGTTTTCGCTATAACTTCTTGATCCTTCTTTTGATTTTGGTTTGGCGGATTCGTTTTGTGTTGGAGGTTTAGGTTCACCTCCTTCTTCGTCATGTTTGATGTGGGAAATCCTTTCCTCCCTGATGTGCTCTAGGCTTATCTGTCTTATCGAGTAAGGAACTTCAACTTGTGATGCATTAAAGTTTCATTTCTCATGATCGAGGAATTTGAATGTTGAGTTCTCTCCTTTTTCTTATTTGTTTGGTCATCATCCCTGCAAAAGGTTAGTGGACAACACAAATCCAAGGGATTGCAAAGAGGTTTGAAAACATGGGTGGTTGTCTTTGGTTAAGGGCTTTTCATCTACACTAAAGAAGAGTTAATTTTAGTATTCAATTAGTGTAGATCCTATTTCCCATGTTTTGAACCTTTGTTCATATATTGTTTTACCAGATTCTTGCAAAGCATCACACAAGGCCAAGGCAAGATGTGAAAATTTATTAGGAAGGTACCACAGGCTTTGACTTACCTCTGATCATGAAGTTTTATCTCAAGACTTACCCTCTTGATTTTGAAAAGTTTCCTATAGGGATTAGTCCATATGTGCAACAAAATTTTATACAAGTAATTTTTAGTTCAATAATCAAACTAGACACTATGTCAAATTTGATCAAGAAAGGCTATTTAACCTAAGCACCACGCTCAATTTAAAAATCCTATGGGAGTATGATTCATACATCCAAGCCTTAAACTAAGCACCATGCCTAATTAAAGGCTATAGATGCATGATCAATACACCCAAACCAAAGCATACTAGAATAGAAACACGAAGCATGAAGGCATAAACAGATTCACTCAAACAGAGGTGAGAACATTGAATGGTGAAACATTGGATCATTTTTTTATTTATATTTTTTATGCAAAAGATGCAAACGAGGTGGATGCAATGCATTCAAACAAACATGGTATGGTTTGGAAAAAAGGGAAGACAATTTAAATGAGAGATGTGCATGAATCTCTAGGCTTAGCCTTTTCCCATAGCGTGGACCATCTGTCGAGTGGCATAGCCAATAGCTGGATCAGTTGGTCCCTTTTAACATGCGTCTACTATGAAGTTAGACTAAGAACACCGAATAGATAGATAACAAATAATTTGCTATCTACCTAGACTAGGCCAGGGCCCGTGTATAGCTCAGAGTCTAGGAGCTACCCAAGGAAAGCACTAGAGACATGATAATTTAAGCAAACATGCAGTGGTAAGAAAGAATGAAAGGATAACTCCAGGTTGCCTCCCGGCAGGGTCTCACATACCTTGATTGATTCCATCATCACCCACAATTTGAGACGGAGCAAATGATGATTTCGCTTTCTTTTTGACGACGACCTTCTCTTCATTTCTGCATAGGGTTAGTGTGTGTATAGGATATATATATATATATATATATATATATATATATATATATATACACATTACTCTAAAGCTAGCTACAAAATACCATATTGTGTAGTCGGAGCAAAACTCGCGAGCCCGAGACCCACCGCAACTCGCGAGCATTGGCTACAAAATAGGAATTGGCTTTGACTCAGGTGGTCCCCCATCGAACTAATGCATCCATGCATTGATTAATCCCCCAGATTTTTCTTTCCTTCCACCGGCCACGAGAACACCTGCTTGTTTCGTCGCCCAAGAATCCGGCCACAAAAACACACTTTGCTTCTTCGCTGCTGGAGACGTACCACCACAAGGACACTGCGATGGCATGCCGATCTGATCCTTGCATTTGAATCGATTCCCCTTCCCTGTCCTTGCCATCTCAAGATCGATGAGCTACAGACATCGACGAGGCGACAATCCCCATCCGGCCGGCAGCAGTAACAGTATCTTGAGGTGAGCCCCTGCATAAATCTGCATCTCTCTGTAAGTCTTGAGCCGATTTGTTTTTGGTGTGTACTGGTGTTTTGTTGTAGATTAGTTTAATCTTTTTTTCTATTTGTCTAATTAGCCACGTCCATGGCCAGCTTGGTTTATCCATGAGTACTAAACTGTATTTTTCCCATGCCTCCGCTTGATTTGGGCAGACTAGCCTGCAATCATAAGTTGTAACAAGTGATAATACCCAATTTTGTTGGTAAGTCCTCCCTTTCTCAGCACATTTTTTCTATTTCTCACCCTTCATGTGGATTGATAATCGATTTATTCTTGCAGATCTATTGGGCAAATGAGTTTGTGATTCACAGCAGCAGCAAAATTACGTGGTTCGCTTCATGTTGCCAGGCATTTCACACAGTAGTAACATATGTTCCAGATTTTGCATTTCTTCAGAGATATTATAGTCAGTTGCCAACATTATTCTCGTAATTCAGCATATAATATTGTAGTTCATTGTCAGCACCATTCTCGTAAAAGAAACATGTGGATCTTTTTAAGATGATATTGTAAGCACACGTGTGGTGGTTATTGTAATTCTTTTGATGCGTTATAGTAATTGGTGCTTTCAAACCTCATGAGGCCAAATAGTAGTAACTTCTCATCTTGCATTGAGCCAACCGAAATATCGTAACTATTTTTATCGTAAAATCATCTCGATATTATGGTAACTAGTATCAGAAAAACCACATTTGACATCAATTTTTGGTAGATTCTGATCCAAATTATCATCTTGAGACATTCAAAATATCGTAACTAGTTTTTATCGTAAAATGATCTCGATGTTATAGTAACTAATTATCATAAACCATTTGACGTCAATTTCTGATAAATTTCCCGTCCTACAAATTCCTATCCTAATTATCGTAACAAGAACATTTGCGTGCGCCTGAACTGGACAAATTAAAGCGGAGGCATGGGAAAAATACAGTTTAGTACTCATGGATAAACCAAGCTGGCCATGGACGTGGCTAATTAGACAAATAGAAAAAAAGATTAAACTAATCTACAACAAAACACCAGTACACACCAAAAACAAATCGGCTCAAGACTTACAGAGAGATGCAGATTTATGCAGGGGCTCACCTCAAGATACTGTTACTGCTGCCGGCCGGATGGGGATTGTCGCCTCGTCGATGTCTGTAGCTCATCGATCTTGAGATGGCAAGGACAGGGAAGGGGAATCGATTCAAATGCAAGGATCAGATCGGCATGCCATCGCAGTGTCCTTGTGGTGGTACGTCTCCAGCAGCGAAGAAGCAAAGTGTGTTTTTGTGGCCGGATTCTTGGGCGACGAAACAAGCAGGTGTTCTCGTGGCCGGTGGAAGGAAAGAAAAATCTGGGGGATTAATCAATGCATGGATGCATTAGTTCGATGGGGGACCACCTGAGTCAAAGCCAATTCCTATTTTGTAGCCAATGCTCGCGAGTTGCGGTGGGTCTCGGGCTCGCGAGTTTTGCTCCGACTACACAATATGGTATTTTGTAGCTAGCTTTAGAGTAATGTGTATATATATATATATATATATATATATATATATATATATATATATCCTATACACACACTAACCCTATGCAGAAATGAAGAGAAGGTCGTCGTCAAAAGAAAGCGAAATCATCATTTGCTCCGTCTCAAATTGTGGGTGATGATGGAATCAATCAAGGTATGTGAGACCCTGCCGGGAGGCAACCTGGAGTTATCCTTTCATTCTTTCTTACCACTGCATGTTTGCTTAAATTATCATGTCTCTAGTGCTTTCTTGGGTAGCTCCTAGACTCTGAGCTATACACGGGCCCTGGCCTAGTCTAGGTAGATAGCAAATTATTTTGTTATCTATCTATTCGGTGTTCTTAGTCTAACTTCATAGTAGACGCATGTTAAAAGGGACCAACTGATCCAGCTATTGGCTATGCCACTCGACAGATGGTCCACGCTATGGGAAAAGGCTAAGCCTAGAGATTCATGCACATCTCTCATTTAAATTGTCTTCCCTTTTTTCCAAACCATACCATGTTTGTTTGAATGCATTGCATCCACCTCGTTTGCATCTTTTGCATAAAAAATATAAATAAAAAAATGATCCAATGTTTCACCATTCAATGTTCTCACCTCTGTTTGAGTGAATCTGTTTATGCCTTCATGCTTCGTGTTTCTATTCTAGTATGCTTTGGTTTGGGTGTATTGATCATGCATCTATAGCCTTTAATTAGGCATGGTGCTTAGTTTAAGGCTTGGATGTATGAATCATACTCCCATAGGATTTTTAAATTGAGCGTGGTGCTTAGGTTAAATAGCCTTTTTTTTGATCAAATTTGACATGGTGTCTAGTTTGATTATTGAACTAAAAATTACTTATAAAAAATTTTGTTGCACATATGGACTAATCCCTATAGAAAACTTTTCAAAATCAAGAGGGTAAGTCTTGAGATAAAACTTCATGATCAGAGGTAAGTCAAAGCCTGTGGTACCTTCCTAATAAATTTTCACATCTTGCCTTGGCCTTGTGTGATGCTTTGCAAGAATCTGGTAAAACAATATATGAACAAAGGTTCAAAACATGGGAAATAGGATCTACACTAATTGAATACTAAAATTAACTCTTCTTTAGTGTAGATGAAAAGCCCTTAACCAAAGACAACCACCCATGTTTTCAAACCTCTTTGCAATCCCTTGGATTTGTGTTGTCCACTAACCTTTTGCAGGGATGATGACCAAACAAATAAGAAAAAGGAGAGAACTCAACATTCAAATTTGATCAAAAAAAGGCTATTTAACCTAAGCACCACGCTCAATTTAAAAATCCTATGGGAGTATGATTCATACATCCAAGCCTTAAACTAAGCACCATGCCTAATTAAAGGCTATAGATGCATGATCAATACACCCAAACCAAAGCATACTAGAATAGAAACACGAAGCATGAAGGCATAAACAGATTCACTCAAACAGAGGTGAGAACATTGAATGGTGAAACATTGGATCATTTTTTTATTTATATTTTTTATGCAAAAGATGCAAACGAGGTGGATGCAATGCATTCAAACAAACATGGTATGGTTTGGAAAAAAGGGAAGACAATTTAAATGAGAGATGTGCATGAATCTCTAGGCTTAGCCTTTTCCATAGCGTGGACCATCTGTCGAGTGGCATAGCCAATAGCTGATCAGTTGGTCCCTTTTAACATGCGTCTACTATGAAGTTAGACTAAGAACACCGAATAGATAGATAACAAAATAATTTGCTATCTACCTAGACTAGGCCAGGGCCCGTGTATAGCTCAGAGTCTAGGAGCTACCCAAGAAAGCACTAGAGACATGATAATTTAAGCAAACATGCAGTGGTAAGAAAGAATGAAAGGATAACTCCAGGTTGCCTCCCGGCAGGGTCTCACATACCTTGATTGATTCCATCATCACCCACAATTTGAGACGGAGCAAATGATGATTTCGCTTTCTTTTTGACGACGACCTTCTCTTCATTTCTGCATAGGGTTAGTGTGTGTATAGGATATATATATATATATATATATATATATATATATATATATATATACACATTACTCTAAAGCTAGCTACAAA
This sequence comes from Tripidium arundinaceum, assembly GCA_030439765.1. NCBI lineage: Eukaryota > Viridiplantae > Streptophyta > Magnoliopsida > Poales > Poaceae > Tripidium > Tripidium arundinaceum. Next base: position 6,239 of record JAHUYU010000442.1, on the reverse strand, counting down.
ATACCATATTGTGTAGTCGGAGCAAAACTCGCGAGCCCGAGACCCACCGCAACTCGCGAGCATTGGCTACAAAATAGGAATGGCTTTGACTCAGGTGGTCCCCCATCGAACTAATGCATCCATGCATTGATTAATCCCCCAGATTTTTCTTTCCTTCACCGGCCACGAGAACACCTGCTTGTTTCGTCGCCCAAGAATCCGGCCACAAAAACACACTTTGCTTCTTCGCTGCTGGAGACGTACCACCACAAGGACACTGCGATGGCATGCCGATCTGATCCTTGCATTTGAATCGATTCCCCTTCCCTGTCCTTGCCATCTCAAGATCGATGAGCTACAGACATCGACGAGGCGACAATCCCCATCCGGCCGGCAGCAGTAACAGTATCTTGAGGTGAGCCCCTGCATAAATCTGCATCTCTCTGTAAGTCTTGAGCCGATTTGTTTTTGGTGTGTACTGGTGTTTTGTTGTAGATTAGTTTAATCTTTTTTCTATTTGTCTAATTAGCCACGTCCATGGCCAGCTTGGTTTATCCATGAGTACTAAACTGTATTTTTCCCATGCCTCCGCTTTAATTTGTCCAGTTCAGGCGCACGCAAATGTTCTTGTTACGATAATTAGGATAGGAATTTGTAGGACGGGAAATTTATCAGAAATTGACGTCAAATGGTTTATGATAATTAGTTACTATAACATCGAGATCATTTTACGATAAAAACTAGTTACGATATTTTGAATGTCTCAAGATGATAATTTGGATCAGAATCTACCAAAAATTGATGTCAAATGTGGTTTTTCTGATACTAGTTACCATAATATCGAGATGATTTTACGATAAAAATAGTTACGATATTTCGGTTGGCTCAATGCAAGATGAGAAGTTACTACTATTTGGCCTCATGAGGTTTGAAAGCACCAATTACTATAACGCATCAAAAGAATTACAATAACCACCACACGTGTGCTTACAATATCATCTTAAAAAGATCCACATGTTTCTTTTACGAGAATGGTGCTGACAATGAACTACAATATTATATGCTGAATTACGAGAATAATGTTGGCAACTGACTATAATATCTCTGAAGAAATGCAAAATCTGGAACATATGTTACTACTGTGTGAAATGCCTGGCAACATGAAGCGAACCACGTAATTTTGCTGCTGCTGTGAATCACAAACTCATTTGCCCAATAGATCTGCAAGAATAAATCGATTATCAATCCACATGAAGGGTGAGAAATAGAAAAAATGTGCTGAGAAAGGGAGGACTTACCAACAAAATTGGGTATTATCACTTGTTACAACTTATGATTGCAGGCTAGTCTGCCCAAATCAAGCGGAGGCATGGGAAAAATACAGTTTAGTACTCATGGATAAACCAAGCTGGCCATGGACGTGGCTAATTTAGACAAATAGAAAAAAAGATTAAACTAATCTACAACAAAACACCAGTACACACCAAAAACAAATCGGCTCAAGACTTACAGAGAGATGCAGATTTATGCAGGGGCTCACCTCAAGATACTGTTACTGCTGCCGGCCGGATGGGGATTGTCGCCTCGTCGATGTCTGTAGCTCATCGATCTTGAGATGGCAAGGACAGGGAAGGGGAATCGATTCAAATGCAAGGATCAGATCGGCATGCCATCGCAGTGTCCTTGTGGTGGTACGTCTCCAGCAGCGAAGAAGCAAAGTGTGTTTTTGTGGCCGGATTCTTGGGCGACGAAACAAGCAGGTGTTCTCGTGGCCGGTGGAAGGAAAGAAAAATCTGGGGGATTAATCAATGCATGGATGCATTAGTTCGATGGGGGACCACCTGAGTCAAAGCCAATTCCTATTTTGTAGCCAATGCTCGCGAGTTGCGGTGGGTCTCGGGCTCGCGAGTTTTGCTCCGACTACACAATATGGTATTTTGTAGCTAGCTTTAGAGTAATGTGTATATATATATATATATATATATATATATATATATATATATATCCTATACACACACTAACCCTATGCAGAAATGAAGAGAAGGGTCGTCGTCAAAAAGAAAGCGAAATCATCATTTGCTCCGTCTCAATTGTGGGTGATGATGGAATCAATCAAGGTATGTGAGACCCTGCCGGGAGGCAACCTGGAGTTATCCTTTCATTCTTTCTTACCACTGCATGTTTGCTTAAATTATCATGTCTCTAGTGCTTTCTTGGGTAGCTCCTAGACTCTGAGCTATACACGGGCCCTGGCCTAGTCTAGGTAGATAGCAAATTATTTTGTTATCTATCTATTCGGTGTTCTTAGTCTAACTTCATAGTAGACGCATGTTAAAAGGGACCAACTGATCCAGCTATTGGCTATGCCACTCGACAGATGGTCCACGCTATGGGAAAAGGCTAAGCCTAGAGATTCATGCACATCTCTCATTTAAATTGTCTTCCCTTTTTTCCAAACCATACCATGTTTGTTTGAATGCATTGCATCCACCTCGTTTGCATCTTTTGCATAAAAAATATAAATAAAAAAATGATCCAATGTTTCACCATTCAATGTTCTCACCTCTGTTTGAGTGAATCTGTTTATGCCTTCATGCTTCGTGTTTCTATTCTAGTATGCTTTGGTTTGGGTGTATTGATCATGCATCTATAGCCTTTAATTAGGCATGGTGCTTAGTTTAAGGCTTGGATGTATGAATCATACTCCCATAGGATTTTTAAATTGAGCGTGGTGCTTAGGTTAAATAGCCTTTTTTTGATCAAATTTGAATGTTGAGTTCTCTCCTTTTTCTTATTTGTTTGGTCATCATCCCTGCAAAAGGTTAGTGGACAACACAAATCCAAGGGATTGCAAAGAGGTTTGAAAACATGGGTGGTTGTCTTTGGTTAAGGGCTTTTCATCTACACTAAAGAAGAGTTAATTTTAGTATTCAATTAGTGTAGATCCTATTTCCCATGTTTTGAACCTTTGTTCATATATTGTTTTACCAGATTCTTGCAAAGCATCACACAAGGCCAAGGCAAGATGTGAAAATTTATTAGGAAGGTACCACAGGCTTTGACTTACCTCTGATCATGAAGTTTTATCTCAAGACTTACCCTCTTGATTTTGAAAAGTTTTCTATAGGGATTAGTCCATATGTGCAACAAAATTTTTTATAAGTAATTTTTAGTTCAATAATCAAACTAGACACCATGTCAAATTTGATCAAAAAAAGGCTATTTAACCTAAGCACCACGCTCAATTTAAAAATCCTATGGGAGTATGATTCATACATCCAAGCCTTAAACTAAGCACCATGCCTAATTAAAGGCTATAGATGCATGATCAATACACCCAAACCAAAGCATACTAGAATAGAAACACGAAGCATGAAGGCATAAACAGATTCACTCAAACAGAGGTGAGAACATTGAATGGTGAAACATTGGATCATTTTTTTATTTATATTTTTTATGCAAAAGATGCAAACGAGGTGGATGCAATGCATTCAAACAAACATGGTATGGTTTGGAAAAAAGGGAAGACAATTTAAATGAGAGATGTGCATGAATCTCTAGGCTTAGCCTTTTCCCATAGCGTGGACCATCTGTCGAGTGGCATAGCCAATAGCTGGATCAGTTGGTCCCTTTTAACATGCGTCTACTATGAAGTTAGACTAAGAACACCGAATAGATAGATAACAAAATAATTTGCTATCTACCTAGACTAGGCCAGGGCCCGTGTATAGCTCAGAGTCTAGGAGCTACCCAAGAAAGCACTAGAGACATGATAATTTAAGCAAACATGCAGTGGTAAGAAAGAATGAAAGGATAACTCCAGGTTGCCTCCCGGCAGGGTCTCACATACCTTGATTGATTCCATCATCACCCACAATTTGAGACGGAGCAAATGATGATTTCGCTTTCTTTTTGACGACGACCTTCTCTTCATTTCTGCATAGGGTTAGTGTGTGTATAGGATATATATATATATATATATATATATATATATATAATATATATACACATTACTCTAAAGCTAGCTACAAAATACCATATTGTGTAGTCGGAGCAAAACTCGCGAGCCCGAGACCCACCGCAACTCGCGAGCATGGCTACAAAATAGGAATTGGCTTTGACTCAGGTGGTCCCCCATCGAACTAATGCATCCATGCATTGATTAATCCCCCAGATTTTTCTTTCCTTCCACCGGCCACGAGAACACCTGCTTGTTTCGTCGCCCAAGAATCCGGCCACAAAAACACACTTTGCTTCTTCGCTGCTGGAGACGTACCACCACAAGGACACTGCGATGGCATGCCGATCTGATCCTTGCATTTGAATCGATTCCCCTCCCTGTCCTTGCCATCTCAAGATCGATGAGCTACAGACATCGACGAGGCGACAATCCCCATCCGGCCGGCAGCAGTAACAGTATCTTGAGGTGAGCCCCTGCATAAATCTGCATCTCTCTGTAAGTCTTGAGCCGATTTGTTTTTGGTGTGTACTGGTGTTTTGTTGTAGATTAGTTTAATCTTTTTTTCTATTTGTCTAATTAGCCACGTCCATGGCCAGCTTGGTTTATCCATGAGTACTAAACTGTATTTTTCCATGCCTCCGCTTTAATTTGTCCAGTTCAGGCGCACGCAAATGTTCTTGTTACGATAATTAGGATAGGAATTTGTAGGACGGGAAATTTATCAGAAATTGACGTCAAATGGTTATGATAATTAGTTACTATAACATCGAGATCATTTTACGATAAAAACTAGTTACGATATTTTGAATGTCTCAAGATGATAATTTGGATCAGAATCTACCAAAAATTGATGTCAAATGTGGTTTTTCTGATACTAGTTACCATAATATCGAGATGATTTTACGATAAAAATAGTTACGATATTTCGGTTGGCTCAATGCAAGATGAGAAGTTACTACTATTTGGCCTCATGAGGTTTGAAAGCACCAATTACTATAACGCATCAAAAGAATTACAATAACCACCACACGTGTGCTTACAATATCATCTTAAAAAGATCCACATGTTTCTTTTACGAGAATGGTGCTGACAATGAACTACAATATTATATGCTGAATTACGAGAATAATGTTGGCAACTGACTATAATATCTCTGAAGAAATGCAAAATCTGGAACATATGTTACTACTGTGTGAAATGCCTGGCAACATGAAGCGAACCACGTAATTTTGCTGCTGCTGTGAATCACAAACTCATTTGCCCAATAGATCTGCAAGAATAAATCGATTATCAATCCACATGAAGGGTGAGAAATAGAAAAAATGTGCTGAGAAAGGGAGGACTTACCAACAAAATTGGGTATTATCACTTGTTACAACTTATGATTGCAGGCTAGTCTGCCCAAATCAAGCGGAGGCATGGGAAAAATACAGTTTAGTACTCATGGATAACCAAGCTGGCCATGGACGTGGCTAATTAGACAAATAGAAAAAAAGATTAAAACTAATCTACAACAAAACACCAGTACACACCAAAAACAAATCGGCTCAAGACTTACAGAGAGATGCAGATTTATGCAGGGGCTCACCTCAAGATACTGTTACTGCTGCCGGCCGGATGGGGATTGTCGCCTCGTCGATGTCTGTAGCTCATCGATCTTGAGATGGCAAGGACAGGGAAGGGGAATCGATTCAAATGCAAGGATCAGATCGGCATGCCATCGCAGTGTCCTTGTGGTGGTACGTCTCCAGCAGCGAAGAAGCAAAGTGTGTTTTTGTGGCCGGATTCTTGGGCGACGAAACAAGCAGGTGTTCTCGTGGCCGGTGGAGGAAAGAAAAATCTGGGGGATTAATCAATGCATGGATGCATTAGTTCGATGGGGGACCACCTGAGTCAAAGCCAATTCTATTTTGTAGCCAATGCTCGCGAGTTGCGGTGGGTCTCGGGCTCGCGAGTTTTGCTCCGACTACACAATATGGTATTTTGTAGCTAGCTTTAGAGTAATGTGTATATATATATATATATATATATATATATTATATATATATATATCCTATACACACACTAACCCTATGCAGAAATGAAGAGAAGGTCGTCGTCAAAAAGAAAGCGAAATCATCATTTGCTCCGTCTCAAATTGTGGGTGATGATGGAATCAATCAAGGTATGTGAGACCCTGCCGGGAGGCAACCTGGAGTTATCCTTTCATTCTTTCTTACCACTGCATGTTTGCTTAAATTATCATGTCTCTAGTGCTTTCTTGGGTAGCTCCTAGACTCTGAGCTATACACGGGCCCTG
>JAHUYU010002296.1:0-15032 GCA_030439765.1 Tripidium arundinaceum | reverse complement strand
AACTTGGAAATATTTGCAAGAGACAAGGGCTATCTTTATTCTCATTTTTTTCACTCATGGCGGGCATCAAAGTACCCATTGTTTTCTCTTACTTTTTCAAATCTCGGACACTTGTCCTTTTTTTCAATTCTCTTTTTTTTTCAATTCTTTTGCATAGCCCATGCCTGTTTTCTACAACAAAAACTTTAAGAGATAGCAACAAGAACTTGGAGCATTTATTTGGTGGATGGAAAACCTAACATGTTTTTGTGTTCACCCCCAGTGTAGGGGTAGAACATTTTTGGGTGGATCTAGATTGAAGGCATGTTTTTGCGCTTACCCCTAGTGTAATAGTAGTGCATATGTGGGTGGTGTGTATGTGATCTTGATTTTAAGAGCATGACAAACCTCTCATAAGGCATCAACAAAGCTTGACAAAACTCAATGTAAAAGCAAGCAGCATATATATGGAAGTTTACCTAGCCTAAATAACATGTATGGCTCTGGTGGGAATTCAAGCTTTGTCATACAGAAACTCATCATGTAACATTTTCATGTTTTTCAAAAGATAAATCTCCAGAACTCTAGTATCACTTGGAACAAGATAAACAGTAGCTCAAACCTTCTCATATCATATCCGTCAATTACCTAGACTTAGGTCAAGCATATGCTACCCATGAGTTTCAAATTCAGAGTAAATCCTTATATCAAAACAATCTTATCCAAAACTCGGGAGAATTCAAGGCTGAAAGCTAGGTACTTGAAAGGAATTACAATAGAGCAACTATTCATCATTTCCATTTAAGAGATTATTTTGAGAACTCCATTTTATTTATTTAATCTAACATGCACACTATAACTTATGACTTAATAGTACTGAGATAAAAAAATAATAGTAAGGACATACTTACTTGAATCACGAAGATAATGGAGGTGCAACTCCCCCAAGCTGGTTCTTTAATAATGTTGAGCCTTCATGTGCCCATATATTTTTTAAACTTTTTCAAATAAGAGTGAACCTTCATGTGTTCACATTTTTTCTCTTTTTTATATTATTTATTTATGTAGATAATACCCGAATAAATTATAAGAGGATAAGGATACTTACCTGGATACATGGAGTGCTTCTTCCCCAAACTAGCTCTTCCGGTGAGGGTTCGGTGTTGTAAGTCTTTCAAACCGGACTTCTCCTTGTGAAGTTTATTGATCAAGTACCTCAGTTTTCTTTTGAAGATGAGGATTCTTGAGATGGTGCTTCTAATGATGATGTCACCTTCTTCCGCCAAACCCATCTTAGTTTTTTTTTATTTGATTTTTGGTTTGATAGGTTTAGGACCTTCACTTGTAGAAATTGGGGAATCGGCTATCTTCCCCACACTTTGCTTGAAGTGTGTCCTGCTCATAAGACAAGGTAGAGATCAAGTGCATGGGCCCTGTTGGTGGGAAAACACCAACAGAACCTAAACTTTACTTATTCTTCTCTAACCTTAGGCACATTGAACAAGATGAAGTTGATGTTGTGGGCTTTGTTCAACTATGTCATGGGTGATAAGATCAAAAGATTGAGCACGAGTGTAACATTTAAGTACATTTGGCCAAAAGGGTTAAATTGCTTAACCAAAGGAAGGATTGTCTATCTCTACATAATGTATCAATCTCTACATGATTATGACTATTATCTTCCAAAGATAAGATATACAACATTTTAGCTTATTTGGTTAAGACTCTGAGATCAAGAAAGTGGTGCTATGAATAACTTAAGGAACAAGATATGTTGAGTTAATCAGGTTGGATTAAGAAGTTGTAACTGAAACATGTTTGTTTCTTCATTTATGTGTATACCAAGATCAAGAGGAAAACGATGACCACTTACCTTAAGATGTTACCTTCATTATTGGAGCGTGATGACACCATGTGATGAAGGGTATATAACTTGTGGTGGTCTTCTCTTCTGCTTGAAGCTTCCTTGCTTGAGCTATTCATGAGCATCTTGTCTCCTATGTCGCACTCTTTCTTTCTCACCCCTCCTCGAGAGTCGGAAAGGTACTGCTGCTCAAAGTGTTATTGTGTGATCGCTATATCTACCCATGCTTTAGTTATACCTTCTAGTCTAAACTAGAATAGAACCAAAGTAATAGAGAAGTACTTAGGAACCTTGAACTCACCCGTTGTCCTCTCAATTTAGCTAGACTGCTCATTTATTTCACCATGGAATTCTCCTATGTGTGTGTTATTATTCATAACTCTTATCATTATCATCACTTACCCCCACTTTAGTCTAGTCGGTATACTAGTTAGTAGATACATGATGGTGAACTATCAACTTCTTTAACCATTGTTTCCCTGTGGATAAATACGATACCTTAGAATACTCCTGGGTGAAAGCTACAACGGTATCCGTGCGCTTGCGGATTTATCTGTTTGCGTTTAAAAATACCAACTAGCTTTCTGGCGCCGTTGCCGAGGAAACAATTGGCGTAAAGATTTTGATATTGATCTTGGTGTCTGCTAATCTAGTGTACCACTAGCTTTAGTAGGATTACCCCTGTTCTATTGAATTGTGGAATAGACAGGATAGCAGATGCTGTTCGACCTTCCAGCAAGTTTCCACAAGAAAAAGAAGAAGAAGGGAAAAATATTGAAGAACCCAGGGTGTCTGAATGTTCATGATCCATCAACACTGGAACCCTGCCATCTCACAGGTATTGTGTATGTGTGTATATATATATATAACCATGTGTAGATTGGAGAAAAAGGTCATCGTCATGAGAATTCAAATCTCATCCCATGTGACGAACATAGACGTTGCACTACTCACAAATTCCATTATGAGTCATGGTGAGTTTGATCAAGAAAGGTGAGATAGTCCTACTCATGGACTTTAAACTTGATGAGCAGATATCTTTTAATTTTTGCAATCCACAATATGTTTAGCTCCTTACATGCATCCATGTCACTTGCATCTAAAAGAAAGAAAAAATATATATTCCTCACCATGATCATGCTCTTTCATCTCCATTTGAGTAAATCTCTGTAATGTTTTCATGCTACCTTTGTCTGCCATAGTATGCTTTGGTTTGGAAGTACTAGACATACTTCCAAAGGCTTTTAAATTAAGCGTGGTGCTTAGGTTAAAATGCTTTCCTAAATTAAATTAGACATGGTGTCTAGTTTGATTTTTGAACTAAGAGTGTGCTTTAGTAGATACTAGTTATTTTGTTGGACTAACCCCTACAGAAAACTCTCAATATTAATTTGGGAAAGTCCTGAGATGAACTCACATCAGAGACGAATCAAGGCATGTGATGAACTCCAATAACTTTGCGCAAAGATTCTTCATGGAATAAAGAATCGTAAGTATCAAAGATCATTCATTTGTCTTTTGCAGCAAGTTACCTTTGCCTTGAACCATGTTAGAATGCAGCAAGAAAAAAATATTTTATAAAACAGGATAAACAAAATCTATGCTAAAGTAATCCTAAAAACCATCCTTTCATTAGCATAGATGAAGTTCATATAGATTATGGACAACAACCCATATTTCAAACTTGTTGTATTCCCTCGGGTATGTGTCCATTAACATTTTGCAGGAAAGAAGGAATATAAGCTGTGCCTATTCATGGTCTGGTATGAACCTAAAAACTCAAACCAAACCACCACTTCAGCTATGGAACAAAGAGAAAGAAGACGAGTGCCATAAAACAGATCTACAATAAAAGCACTCACTCATAGGAAGTGGACGAACAAATCAACAGGCCTCCAAGGCAACCTAGCACTGAGCCTTCCCAAGACTCAAGCGAGGATGGTGATGATAAGCAGGATGCAACCTACCTAGCGAATCTGATGCCTGTTTTCATCATCTACGAAGACACCAACTCGCACGTCGACAACAAGGACCAGGATGATAAGATGCCACTATATCATGGCATCCATTCTCATGTCAATTAATCAATGGAATTCTGTCGACAGTGTCTCGTAATACCGCAAATGACCATGGTCACAAGATGACATCTCTAAGTCATTGGGGATGAAGCCTTCATGCAAATACCAATGAGGTTCCTTCCTTGATCATCAAGATGGCTAGCGTATCACTATCAAACAAGGAAGAACAGCTCTTCGCCACGCCGCTAGAAGACAAAGATGATCAAGGAGGAACTCGAGTTTGCATCTCCAATGAACACCAATTCGTCAACCAAGAATCAATGAAAATTAAAAAAAAAAGTTGATGGATGAAGAACATGCAACTGCCTGCATCCTCATCTCCTGGAATCGGATGGTGCAAAGACAAGCTAAATGTAAGGGAGAGGTCCTGCTCAATGGACCTAAAACCATGAGCACTCGCCGACAGAGTGAAAGCTTCAAGTGTCAAGTGACATAAAAGCCCAAGTGTGGGGGAGAAAGGCTAACTCTTCTACAGATGATCCAACCATGTTCTTCCTCCTCTCAGGCTCCCGCCACTTTGGCACGCTGGTTTGCAATCCCTTTACTCAATATTACTTTGCTTCTATAAGTTTTGAATATGTTACAACTTCCATTATAAAAATCAAACTTAAGATGTAAAATAAAATCAAACCTTGTGAAGTAATAGTGAACAATAAAGGCACATTACTTAAAACATGGATAGAGATTAAGCCAACCTTTCTGTAGCATGAAACATGACCTTTAGCTCTACGACAATACCATCCTTTCTTTGAATCATTTGTATATTCCTTCGGGTATGTGTTGTCCACTAATCCTTTGCAGAGAAGAAACAATGAGTAGAGCTAAAGGTCATGTTTCATGCTACAGAAAGGTTGGCTTAATCTCTATCCATGTTTTAAGTAATGTGCCTTTATTGTTCACTATTACTTCACAAGGTTTGATTTTATTTTACATCTTAAGTTTGATTTTTATAATGGAAGTTGTAACATATTCAAACTTATAGAAGCAAAGTAATATTGAGTAAAGGGATTGCAAACCAGCGTGCCAAAGTGGCGGGAGCCTGAGAGGAGGAAGAACATGGTTGGATCATCTGTAGAAGAGTTAGCCTTTCTCCCCACACTTGGGCTTTTATGTCACTTGACACTTGAAGCTTTCACTCTGTCGGCGAGTGGCTCATGGTTTTAGGTCCATTGAGCAGGACCTCTCCCTTACATTTAGCTTGTCTTTGCACCATCCGATTCCAGGAGATGAGGATGCAGGCAGTTGCATGTTCTTCATCCATCAACTTTTTTTTTTAATTTTCATTGATTCTTGGTTGACGAATTGGTGTTCATTGGAGATGCAAACTCGAGTTCCTCCTTGATCATCTTTGTCTTCTAGCGGCGTGGCGAAGAGCTGTTCTTCCTTGTTTGATAGTGATACGCTAGCCATCTTGATGATCAAGGAAGGAACCTCATTGGTATTTGCATGAAGGCTTCATCCCCAATGACTTAGAGATGTCATCTTGTGGACCATGGTCATTTGCGGTATTACGAGACACTGTCGACAGAATTCCATTGATTAATTGACATGAGAATGGATGCCATGATATAGTGGCATCTTATCATCCTGGTCCTTGTTGTCGACGTGCGAGTTGGTGTCTTCGTAGATGATGAAAACAGGCATCAGATTCGCTAGGTAGGTTGCATCCTGCTTATCATCACCATCCTCGCTTGAGTCTTGGGAAGGCTCAGTGCTAGGTTGCCTTGGAGGCCTGTTGATTTGTTCGTCCACTTCCTATGAGTGAGTGCTTTTATTGTAGATCTGTTTTATGGCACTCGTCTTCTTTCTCTTTGTTCCATAGCTGAAGTGGTGGTTTGGTTTGAGTTTTTAGGTTCATACCAGACCATGAATAGGCACAGCTTATATTCCTTCTTTCCTGCAAAATGTTAATGGACACATACCCGAGGGAATACAACAAGTTTGAAATATGGGTTGTTGTCCATAATCTATATGAACTTCATCTATGCTAATGAAAGGATGGTTTTTAGGATTACTTTAGCATAGATTTTGTTTATCCTGTTTATAAAATATTTTTTTCTTGCTGCATTCTAACATGGTTCAAGGCAAAGGTAACTTGCTGCAAAAGACAAATGAATGATCTTTGATACTTACGATTCTTTATTCCATGAAGAATCTTTGCGCAAAGTTATTGGAGTTATCACATGCCTTGATTCGTCTCTGATGTGAGTTCATCTCAGGACTTTCCCAAATTAATATTGAGAGTTTTCTGTAGGGGTTAGTCCAACAAAATAACTAGTATCTACTAAAGCACACTCTTAGTTCAAAAATCAAACTAGACACCATGTCTAATTTAATTTAGGAAAGCATTTTAACCTAAGCACCACGCTTAATTTAAAAGCCTTTGGAAGTATGTCTAGTACTTCCAAACCAAAGCATACTATGGCAGACAAAGGTAGCATGAAAACATTACAGAGATTTACTCAAATGGAGATGAAAGAGCATGATCATGGTGAGGAATATATATTTTTTCTTTCTTTTAGATGCAAGTGACATGGATGCATGTAAGGAGCTAAACATATTGTGGATTGCAAAAATTAAAAGATATCTGCTCATCAAGTTTAAAGTCCATGAGTAGGACTATCTCACCTTTCTTGATCAAACTCACCATGACTCATAATGGAATTTGTGAGTAGTGCAACGTCTATGTTCGTCACATGGGATGAGATTTGAATTCTCATGACGATGACCTTTTTCTCCAATCTACACATGGTTATATATATATACACACATACACAATACCTGTGAGATGGCAGGGTTCCAGTGTTGATGGATCATGAACATTCAGACACCCTGGGTTCTTCAATATTTTTCCCTTCTTCTTCTTTTTCTTGTGGAAACTTGCTGGAAGGTCGAAACAGCATCTGCTATCCTGTCTATTCCACAATTCAATAGAACAGGGGTAATCCTACTAAAGCTAGTGGTACACTAGATTAGCAGACACCAAGATCAATATCAAAATCTTTACGCCAATTGTTTCCTCGGCAACGGCGCCAGAAAGCTAGTTGGTATTTTTAAACGCAAACAGATAAATCCGCAAGCGCACGGATACCGTTGTAGCTTTCACCCAGGAGTATTCTAAGGTATCGTATTTATCCACAGGGAAACAATGGTTAAAGAAGTTGATAGTTCACCATCATGTATCTACTAACTAGTATACCGACTAGACTAAAGTGGGGGTAAGTGATGATAATGATAAGAGTTATGAATAATAACACACACATAGGAGAATTCCATGGTGAAATAAATGAGCAGTCTAGCTAAATTGAGAGGACAACGGGTGAGTTCAAGGTTCCTAAGTACTTCTCTATTACTTTGGTTCTATTCTAGTTTAGACTAGAAGGTATAACTAAAGCATGGGTAGATATAGCGATCACACAATAACACTTTGGAGCAGCAGTACCTTTCCGACTCTCGAGGAGGGGTGAGAAAGAAAGAGTGCGACATAGGAGACAAGATGCTCATGAATAGCTCAAGCAAGGAAAGCTTCAAGCAGGAAGAGAAGACCACCACAAGTTATATACCCTTCATCACATGGTGTCATCACGCTCCAATAATGAAGGTAACATCTTAAGGTAAGTGGTCATCGTTTTCCTCTTGATCTTGGTATACACATAAATGAAGAAACAAACATGTTTCAGTTACAACTTCTTAATCCAACCTGATTAACTCAACATATCTTGTTCCTTAAGTTATTCATAGCACCACTTTCTTGATCTCAGAGTCTTAACCAAATAAGCTAAAATGTTGTATATCTTATCTTTGAAGATAATAGTCATAATCATGTAGAGATTGATACATTATGTAGAGATAGACAATCCTTCCTTTGGTTAAGCAATTTAACCCTTTTGGCCAAATGTACTTAAATGTTACACTCGTGCTCAATCTTTTGATCTTATCACCCATGACATAGTTGAACAAAGCCCACAACATCAACTTCATCTTGTTCAATGTGCCTAAGGTTAGAGAAGAATAAGTAAAGTTTAGGTTCTGTTGGTGTTTTCCCACCAACAGGGCCCATGCACTTGATCTCTACCTTGTCTTATGAGCAGGACACACTTCAAGCAAAGTGTGGGGGAAGATAGCCGATTCCCCAATTTCTACAAGTGAAGGTCCTAAACCTATCAAACCAAAAATCAAATAAAAAAAAAACTAAGATGGGTTTGGCGGAAGAAGGTGACATCATCATTAGAAGCACCATCTCAAGAATCCTCATCTTCAAAAGAAAACTGAGGTACTTGATCAATAAACTTCACAAGGAGAAGTCCGGTTTGAAAGACTTACAACACCGAACCCTCACCGGAAGAGCTAGTTTGGGGAAGAAGCACTCCCATGTATCCAGGTAAGTATCCTTATCCTCTTATAATTTATTCGGGTATTATCTACATAAATAAATAATATAAAAAAAGAGAAAAAAATGTGAACACATGAAGGTTCACTCTTATTTGAAAAAGTTTAAAAAATATATGGGCACATGAAGGCTCAACATTATTAAAGAACCAGCTTGGGGGAGTTGCACCTCCATTATCTTCGTGATTCAAGTAAGTATGTCCTTACTATTATTTTTTTATCTCAGTACTATTAAGTCATAAGTTATAGTGTGCATGTTAGATTAAATAAATAAAATGGAGTTTCTCAAAATAATCTCTTAAATGGAAATGATGAATAGTTGCTCTATTGTAATTCCTTTCAAGTACCTAGCTTTCAGCCTTGAATTCTCCCGAGTTTTGGATAAGATTGTTTTGATATAAGGATTTACTCTGAATTTGAAACTCATGGGTAGCATATGCTTGACCTAAGTCTAGGTAATTGACGGATATGATATGAGAAGGTTTGAGCTACTGTTTATCTTGTTCCAAGTGATACTAGAGTTCTGGAGATTTATCTTTTGAAAAACATGAAAATGTTACATGATGAGTTTCTGTATGACAAAGCTTGAATTCCCACCAGAGCCATACATGTTATTTAGGCTAGGTAAACTTCCATATATATGCTGCTTGCTTTTACATTGAGTTTTGTCAAGCTTTGTTGATGCCTTATGAGAGGTTTGTCATGCTCTTAAAATCAAGATCACATACACACCACCCACATATGCACTACTATTACACTAGGGGTAAGCGCAAAAACATGCCTTCAATCTAGATCCACCCAAAAATGTTCTACCCCTACACTGGGGGTGAACACAAAAACATGTTAGGTTTTCCATCCACCAAATAAATGCTCCAAGTTCTTGTTGCTATCTCTTAAAGTTTTTGTTGTAGAAAACAGGCATGGGCTATGCAAAAGAATTGAAAAAAAAAGAGAATTGAAAAAAAGGACAAGTGTCCGAGATTTTGAAAAAGTAAGAGAAAACAATGGGTACTTTGATGCCCGCCATGAGTGAAAAAAATGAGAATAAAGATAGCCCTTGTCTCTTGCAAATATTTCCAAGTTTCAAAAGAGAGATAAGTTTTCAAGGAGCAAAGTAGAATTAGGTTAGCCACCATATATATCCATCATATACCCACACACATGCACTCTTGATTTGATTGTATGACTCAACTCTCTTTGGATCCATTGTTTGACTTACAATATATGTATTACAAGTATGCTCTAGTTTTCTCCCTACCTATGAACTCCATATAAGCTTTTTAGTAGTAGGAAGAAAAAGGCACAACATTTTATGCCTTGGTGAGGATCCACAAATACCACATATATTGAGAGACTTGAGAGTGTCATACAATGGAATCTCTGAGTTTTATTTTGAAAACTTATTAAAAACTCCGGAATGATGGTTGAACAAAGAACTTGAGATATAGTGCTTGACATGATTGTTCTGTCTTTCAATTGCTCAAGACCTAAGTGAAGGCTAAGAAGCCCCATGGTTGAAGATAATACAGGTAAGTTTGAAAGTCATATCAGTTTATTCTAATTCGGAGGAGAATTTTTGATTGAATGCATGTGTACTTTTGAGGTGTGAAAACATTGTAGCAACTCCTGATCCATTGCTGAGTTTGGCTTTGCTCAGGGACTAGCAGAGGTTAAGTGTGGGGGAACTTGTTGACTGTAGATAATGATCATTTTAAACCTTCAAAATAACTTGGATATAGGCATAAAATGATAAACAATATGAGTCTAGGGGTTTAAACTAACAAGTTCCATAAGTTTTGGTGAATCTGTGTTTTCAGCAGGGTTTATCCAGAAAACCATCAAGGTGGACCTATTCGTCAAATGGAATCAAGGAATTCTGCCGCATAAACAACTTGGGAAGATTCTAGAAGACACCAGAGGACTCTCCACCGAAGATGGCCGCGAGAGGCTGACATGGGGGGCTGGCGGGCCCCACCTACAAGCCGGCCAGCCTGTGGGACCCATGGGTCAGCCCCTCCTTGCTACGTCGGTTCCTCACCGCCTTTGAGAGTCCATCTACGCCGTTGATCAAGGTCGGTTTGATCCGAGGGTCCAGGATTGATGCTTCAGCCTATATAAGCAGCCCCTACCCTCCTCCCTGGAGGCAATCCCAGAAACCCTAATTCATATTTCAGTTGGGATCCATTTGAGAGGCGTCCCATTGAGGATCATACTCTCATGGAGATCAACACACCAGGGAGATTGGGGCTAGACTCTCCAATGTAGTAGATTAGTAACTTGAGAGTTAGGGTTGAGAGACTTCGTTCCAGATCTTGTCATGGAGGCTTGGAGGTCTGGTATATCTCTGTATCTTACCTTTGCAAGACTTATGCTTTAATATATTTATTTTCTCTATTTACTTTTATACTTTCATGTGTATGGTTAGTATAGCTATCATATCTTGGCATGGGATCTCCAATCGCATTGAGTGCTCTAGTTATAGTACGTGACTAGAGTAGTAATCGATAGTATAGACATGGTGTCTAGACTATAGGTTACCTAAGATTGCGCCCAATCCCACGGTTTAGTTGTGGTAGCCCCAGGGGTGACAGCTCTGTCAGGCCTTTGTAATCCACCACGTTCAGATTGGTGTTCATAGAGCTTTAGGCAGCTTTCCCCCGACTACACTTTCTCACACCCCCCCCCTCGAGAGTCGGAAAGGTACTGCTGCTCCAAAGTGTTATTATGTGATCGCTTTATCTACCCATGCTTTAGTTATACCTTCTAGTCTAAACTAGAATAAAACCAAAGTAATAGAGAAGTACTTAGGAACCTTGAACTCACCTGTTGTCCTCTCAATTTAGCTAGACTGCTCATTTATTTTCACCATGGAATTCTCCTATGTGTGTGTTATTATTCATAACTCTTATCATTATCACCACTTACCCCCACTTTAGTCTAGTCGGTATACTAGTTAGTAGATACATGATGGTGAACTATCAACTTCTTTAACCATTGTTTCCCTGTGGATAAATACGATACCTTGGAATACTCCTGGGTGAAAGCTACAATGGTATCCGTGCGCGTGCGGATTTATCTGTTTGCGTTTAAAAATACCAACAGATAGCCTGTTTTAGGTAGTGTTGCTGGAGTTGAAGACATAAAAATGAGTAGTATAAAAATGGGTGGCTACTCAAACAGACATTTAGGTAGTCTGTTTTAGGTAGTACTGCTGGAAATGCTCTAATAAACATATTTGGAGATACAAATGTTACTAATATTTTTTACAAACCTAGTTAAACTTAAGAAAGTTTAAACGGTACGAATACCATAGCGACACTTATTTTAGGACCGAGAGATTACTTGACATCTTGGGCCCGACGTGCTTGTCAGCCCAAACGGTAGGGAAGCTGCCCAGAGCGGTGCTTCTTGGAGCGCGCGTGCATCTTGGCCCAAGAACACCTGAGAAATCTGCACGCTCTGGTGACCGAGCAGCTCCATCTCTGCGACCATGTCGAGGCTAGCAGGGCCCTCGTTATGCTTTTTTTGTGATTACACAGTTCAACTCAGACACTCACAACACACGCACACTTACCCCTATGAACATCTTCGAAGACTGGGCCGGCAAATCCTTGAAATTGCCGAACTCACCACAGTCGTCTCGCTGTCAACGGGAACGTCGCCTACCACTGAAAGCACAACATTGTTAAATCCTGAAATATTCACTCTCACGGGGAATCGAACCCAAAACCTAAGGTGCTACTGAGGCTTTTGCAACTACTAGGCTACATGCCATTTCGCACGCCCTCATTATGCTTTGCGCCGAGTGTGTTGTCCTTTTTCGCAGAAATGGGCTAATTCTAACTTCTTTTGTCCAAATTCAAAAGGAAAGCAGCTTTGTTTCCTTCCCTAGACAAAAACAATCCCAATGGGAGGTGCTTCGAAGCCCAAGAAAATTAAGCCCATTTGGAATAGACAGGGACTGAGAAAAAAAGAACTGAAGCCTGAAACAGGCTAATGGGCCTTGACCGCTTTCTTCTACTGTCCACCAAGCTAAACGTCACCGTCCACTCAAAAAAAAAAGCTAAACGTCACCGGACAAGAAAATATAATATAATAATATATAAATGTTGTGTTCAAAGACTGCTCCAATAACTCGTCCAGCTGGTCACCGTCCATCCATATCGTCGTCCCCAGTCCATGGAAATCCAAATGCTCACGCAACACTCGCTGCCTCCATAGAACAGGGAATATGTTTTTGATCCACCTGACATGTTAGGAGCAGTATTTCATTTGCTTCCTTATTAATTGTATGCCTCATCATCCGGTAGGCTCTAACAGTCTTTTCGTTTGAACTTATCAGCCGTACTTCAGCTTATTCTCTCTCATAGAAACACTATTGAATCAGCTAGAATCAGCGAAAAACCAACAGCCGAACATGGCCCAAGTCGGTGAGCGGGGTGCCATTGCTAACTGCACGAGCCCGGCCAACTACTGTATTATACAAAACAATGACCAACCCATAGAAAATCTGATCACAAACCACTATAATTTATTGTATAGTAGTTGAATATCCAACGGTCCAAGTGAGTTCATAGTAGTGGTGCCTCCCATCACTTGTACTGGTACTCCCTCCATTTCAAATCATAAGACGATTTGGCTTTTCTTGATATATAATTTTTATTATGCATTTAGATATATACTATGTCTAGATATACAGTAAAAACAATAGAAAAGCACAAATGTCTTATAACTTGGAATAGATAAAGTAGCATGTTGGAGTAGTACGAGGGTAATATAGGTGTGGTCATGGAAGGTGATGCCACCATCGCTGCCTTTGCCCTCCTACTGGATGTTAAGGCCATAGAGCTTGTCATCCACCGACAATGCAAACCGAGGGATAGATGCTTCGTCTATTAGGTAGTGTTGTAGGGTCTTTTTCGAATCAAGATGAGCAGACAAACAGGGCGCTACTAGTGACGACACAGAATCTACCAACAGCTCTAGTGATGTTGAAGACATAGAAAGACAACTTAGGTTTTTTTTAATTGAATGGCGGCTCGTTAAAGAAAAATAGGGAAAAGACCAACCTAACCCCCAAATGGTACTTCCCGATGTAAATGTTATAATTGTATAAACAATTACTAACATACCCTATGAAGCATTACTAGTATTTTCTAGCAGTACTATGCATTGTAGAAGTCTTCTCAATTTATGACTTTATACTTTGGTAATGTCTTGTGTTTTTATTTATGACTCCTTTTTTAAAAAATCGCTGGCAAGAATTCTACAAGACAAATATATTAATAGAGGAAAGACAAGTGATAAAGTACAAACGAAAAAAGGCGTAACTGCAACAAAGGCCCAAAAAAGAATTTTAGGCCTTCAAAGCAAAGGAGGCAAAAAATTATGATTCATCATCAAAGGTTATGTTATGTTGTCGGTCTTGCGATTGACTCTTGTAATAAGAAAGGCATGATGCTTCAAGAGAACCATTTTTTCACGCCATATGCAAGCAACTGATTGTAGGGTTAATGTAGAGATGATTGTCCTATTTTAGCGTTAGTTGTGAGCATCCTCTGAATTTTCCTTCCACATCTGTGCGTGGAACCTATAGGAACGTGCAACATGTGACATGTTGGAGGTTGAGCACTTAGAAACACATGCTGAGAGGCAAGAACGATAACAGCATTGTGCAGTAGTACTTGAATGAAGCATACAAATATTCCTTGTCTTATAGTCTTATTATGCCCACATGGCCACATTGCAACACTGCCATGCCAAGGGTAAACCATGAACCGCAGGCGCGAGTGCCCATGCTTCTCTGGCTCGCCAAACTCCCGCACTAACCAAACAGCCATCACTGACATGTGGGACAGCGCGAGCGTTAGAGGCTGGTCGCTCATCTAGTTGTTGACCGGTCATCAGCTCCTCTTGGTTAAAAGAAAGAGCGCCGACAGAACAGCCTCACTTTTTTTGCGATTATACAGTACAACTCAGACACTCACAACGTACGCACACTCACCGCAAATCCTACCCCTATGAGCATCTTTGAAGACCGAGTCGTGCTCACATAAGCTTCAGTGACAACTTGGCCCATGAGGCTTGTTTCTTTGCGGGCCCAGCACCTCGGTGACATATGGAAACGTCCGTCTTTGAGCGCTTTCTGCTGCGTGGGTGTGGCTGCGTCGGTGGGGAGGACAGGGGGAGGAGGCAGCACAGTATGCTACATGTAAATTTGCACAAACAACCCCTTTTTAGTATATATCACTTTGTTAGGTTAATTATCTTTACCAATGGGAGACGGATCAAACAAACTGTAAAGTTTCTTGGATCATACTTACTAATTATCCTCCTTTTACGAATAAAAACATAACATTTGAAACTTGGAAATATTTGCAAGAGACAAGGGCTATCTTTATTCTCATTTTTTTTCACTCATGGCGGGCATCAAAGTACCCATTGTTTTCTCTTACTTTTTCAAAATCTCGGACACTTGTCCTTTTTTTCAATTCTCTTTTTTTTTCAATTCTTTTGCATAGCCCATGAGTGAAAAAAAATGAGAATAAAGATAGCCTTGTCTCTTGCAAATATTTCCAAGTTTCAAATGTTATGTTTTTATTCGTAAAAGGAGGATAATTAGTAAGTATGATCCAAGAAACTTTACAGTTTGTTTGATCCGTCTCCCATTGGTAAAGATAATTAACCTAACAAAGTGATATATACTAAAAAGGGGTTGTTTA
>JAHUYU010000475.1:0-20596 GCA_030439765.1 Tripidium arundinaceum | reverse complement strand
AATGGAGAGGCTTTCTTCCTTGTGGTGTGTATTGAGAGGGGAGTGTGAGCTTAGTCTCTGGTTTCCTGATCTGGTCTTCAAGGAGGTCTGGTATGGTCTTGTATTCCTTTCTTCCTTTGTAAGACTTTACTACATACAATATATTTATTCTTACTCTACTTTACTTAGCTTATGCTTGTGCAACCTTATACTTGTTATATTGTTGTTATGGTTTAACTTATCATATAGTTGTTACATATGAGATTGTGATACAAGCCCACACCTGTATTACGTTCATCGCCTTTCATTAGGTGCTCTAGTCGATCTATGTGTACACAACTAGAGTAGTGAGAGAAGGTGTAAGCGTGGTGCTTATACACTATGTTGCCTTTGGTTACCACTTGTTGCACGGATTGTTTGTGGTAGCTAGTAGGTTGTGACAGGGCCTATCTATTCTTTGTATTCCACGACATGTTTGAGACAAGTTCTTAAAAGGTAAGGTTAACGTCAACTGTGTAGTCGCTTCGGGTAGGAGTTTCATCTCCTACTGTCTCGGCTGCCGCCTAGTATACTTGTTGTGTGGACTCAATCTCTCTATTGCAATTATATGATTAAGGTATAACCATAGAAGTAGAGTTTGAATCATTGGAAACCTTGTGTTCACTCGTTGTCCTCCCTGCTAGCTAGACTGCTTATCTTTATGTTTGGACTTCTCCTGTGTGTGTCATTACCCATATCATACATACCATTTACACCCATTCTAGTCTAGTTGGTATATTAGTTAGTAGATACATGATGGTTAGCTATCGCATTCTTTAACTGTTGCATCCCTGAGGATAAATACAATACCCTGGAATACTCCTGGGTGAAATGCTGCAACGGTATTCTGTGCGCTTGAAGAATATTCTACATGAGCATAATAAATACCAACAATGACCCAACTATGCTTGAAAGAAAGAAGAAGGGGAGAGAAAAACTACCTACCAAGAGATCATCTAGGACTGCAGGTCATGCTCCTCAGTACAAAGAGGGGGATGACAGCTCCTCTGATACAGACATAGATTAGTATCATATTCCACCAGAGCGGAAGAAAAGAAAGAGCAAGGAATTGACTGGCAGTGATGATGGGGACAATGATGGTGCAAGAGAGGGCAAGGATATGGGCCAACCATTGTCGACGATATGTGGTCGACAGTCTACTGAGGGGTATGCCCGTGGTAGTAGATTGATTGGTAGAGGTGCGCGTGATCAAGAAATAGATGGTAACAGAGACACAAGACACAAGATTTATACAGGTTCAGGCCGTCAAGATGACGTAAAACCCTACGTCCTGTGCTCTGTTGGTTTGTATTGATAAGAAAACCCTAGACTAAGCCCAGGATTTGTATCTGGATCTGGATGGATTGATCTGACTAGGGGACCCCTGCCCCTCCTTATATACTCCGGAGGGGTAGGATTACAAGGAAAGTATCCTAGTCGGTTACATGGTAGGTATTCTATTTAGCTTACAATATCTATAAGAGTCCTAGCATATCTTCTACCATCTTGTGGTACCCGGCGGTATATCCCCCATAGCTAGTCCCCGAGCGCCTTGTATCCGCTGAGCAATGCCGTCTTGATCATGTCTGAGCAGTGTAACTTGAAGTCGACCAGTTTAACTGGTAATCCAACCTGTTAAAATAGGTGCTGACCAGTTTAACTGATAAACCGACCAGTTTAACTGGTAGTACGACTGGTGAAAACATGCGCCGACCAGTTTAACTAGTGAACCGGCCTCGGACTCACGCAAGTAAGGCTTGCCAGAAGGATGTAAGGGGCTCAAGATCAAGATTAATTTTGAAAATTCTTCACCTTAGATGAAGTGTAGCCACTTAGACTCCGTTTGCGAGGTCGGATGCTTATCATCCATGACTTAGTCAATAAGGAGGATAAAATCAGGAAAAAAGCACTACATTCACCGCCAGGTGAAGTGTAGCCACTTAGTCCCCGAGCCTGCTATAAGATGAAGGAAACATCTTGTAGTAGAGTCAAAGAAAATAAGTCTGAAAGCTTGCTAACATCATCTACCATGTACTTGTCAAGACCCCAGGCGTGCTGCCCAAGATCAGCACCCTGATCCGAACAGCATAGAGCAACTTGATAGCACACCGATCAAAATCCGACCACTAAGAGAGTTCCCAGCTTAGCTAGCGACTCTTGCACGAAGAATCCGAACACCGAGGAGTCCCCAGCTTAGCTGATGACTTTTGCACGAAGAATCCAAGCGCCGAGGAGTCCCCAGCTTAGCTGACAAATCCCCAACGTAGCTGACGATGAAGCCCAAGCAACGAGCAATGTGACCAACTGGTTGGTGATGAGCGCTGAGTAGTCAAACCAACTGGTCCGCGGTGAAGTGAACGCCGAGCAGAAGTGAGTGCCGAACAGTCCGACCAACTGGTTGGCGATGAAGTCCATGAGCCTAATAGTCTGACCAGTTAGTCGGTGGCAAAGTCCGATTGCCAGGTGGTGCGACCACCCAGCCAACGATCCTCTTGCCCTTGCCGTTTGATTCAGTCCCCGAGCGTAAAAAATAAGCTCGTTGACTGAACCAGGCCCCTGCAATGCAAATATGTAGAACGGGTAGTACATGATGTAGAAATAAAATATATGAACTCTGGAGAAAATCAGAAGTGATGAAATAACATATTTAGCTCGGCGATCAGTTACATATGAACATTATGTTCGTGTTTAGATGAAGTGTTTATATTTAAAATAAATGGATCCGGCTAGTTAGTTCGTCATTGAGCCACCAGCCCCGGCTAGCCCGAAGTCCATAACGCAAAGCGCTGGAGCTCGTGCACGTGTAAGAGCCGCTGCCGACCACCCATAACACAGAGCGCTAGAGCCCGTGCACGTGTAAGGAGAAGTCGAGGACAGGGCCGTCTCTGGAAAACACAAATGAGAACATGGCTGTTCGGCAAGTCGCTGGAGTATATCTTTAAGATATTACGCACGGAGAACGACCAAAGTATGGAGAATAAATTAAACATGGAGATTAACCGGAGAAAAAAATTAATTAGAGAGACACCGAGGAGAAAACTTTATTAAATGAAGACATAAGAGAGTTACTTATCTTTAGTCAGAGTGTCTGGTCGGCATTTGACGAAATTGCTCGGCCCTCGAGCTTTCCAGCCTGTCATCACGGCGACGGTCGCGGTCGTCATAGCGCCGTTCTTCGCGGCGATCATCATTGCGACACGGCAGGCGGTCGGAGCGAGTAGTATGGGCGACGTCGTCCTTATGTCGCTGATCGGCCTTAGGGAGATCAGGTTCATGGAGATCGTTTGGGCCGCTCGCTTGGCGGCTTGACGTGGCTCGTGTAACGGCTCGATGTGGCTCGCGTGATGGCTCGACGTGGCTCGCTTGTTGACTCGATGTAATTGGATCCCACGTTGAAAACAGGTCACGAGGATGTAGATCGTTGGTGCATACGTGACTCACGCATGCATATACGCGTATACGCAGAAACCAAGATTGATACGTTGGTTGTTTTTGGCTAGCTTGCTTGCATCATCTTCATGGTGCTGTAGATCGTACGTTGTTTGCCTGGTGGTTACGGTGCCGTGTGACACCGTGATCGAGCTTGACGTGCAACTCTTCATTAATATCCTTGATTATTTTTGGCTTGCATGTGGCCGATCGACATGAGCCTGATTGGATCTTAGAGACTAGGCGCTGCTGCATGTTGTCTGCATGGCACTGTTTTGATACGTAACCGGAAGGAGTCGATCTCGTGTAGGAGCCGGTTCTCTTTGTGAAGATACGATGCTGTTTTGACGTTGCATGTCGTTCTAACATCGTACTCGACGATACGAGATATGCATGCGGGACCGATTCCAATCTCGCCGACAGGTTTATGGAGTAAGATCAGATCTGATAAAATCTGCTGCAGCTGAGGTCGTCGGGTTCCTCACCGACTCGCTTCCTGGTGTTGGTCTTCTACGAAGTGCAGGGAGAATAACGCGCTACCGTGGATCGCCACGGGATGCTGAGGTGGCGACGAGGATCCACAGCGAGTCGTCGATGAGAGCCGACATAAATATTTGTTTTGAGATCCATCTGGTTCGCCATGGGATCAACACCCACACCCCCTACCTGGCGCGCCACTGTCGACGATATGTGGTCGGCAGTCTACCGAGGGGTATGCCCGCGGTAGTAGATTGATTGGTAGAGGTGCGCATGATCAAGAACTAGATGGTAACAGAGACACAAGATACAAGATTTATACAGGTTCAAGCCGTCAAGATGATGTAAAACCCTATGTCATGTGCTCTATTGGTTTGTATTGATAATAAAATCCTAGGCTAAGCCCAAGATTTGTATCTGAATCTGGATGGATTGATCTGACTAGGGGACCCCTGCCTCTCCTTATATACTCTGGAGGGGTAGGATTACAAGGAAAGTATCCTAGTCGGTTACATGGTAGGTATTCTATTTAGATTACAATATCTAAAAGAGTCCTAACATAACTTTTACCATCTTGTGGTACCCGGGGGTATATTCCCCATAACCACCTCAGATGGGACAGGCACCTTGTGTCTCTGTTACCATCTAGTTCTTGATCATGCGCACCTCTACCAATCAATCTACTACCGCGGGCATACCCCTCGGTAGACTGCCGACCACATATCGTCGACAGTGGCGCGCCAGGTAGGGGGTGTGGGTGTTGATCCCATGGCGAACCAGATGGATCTCAAAACAAATATTTATGTCGGCTCTCATCGACGACTCGCTGTGGATCCTCGTCGCCACCTCAGCATCCCGTGGCGATCCACGGTAGCGCGTTATTCTCCCTGCACTTCGTAGAAGACCAACACCAGGAAGCGAGTCGGTGAGGAACCCGACGACCTCAGCTGCAGCAGATTTTATCAGATCTGATCTTACTCCATAAACCTGTCGGCGAGATTGGAATCGGTCCCGCATGCATATCTCGTATCGTCGAGTACGATGTTAGAACGACATGCAACGTCAAAACAGCATCGTATCTTCACAAAGAGAACCGGCTCCTACACGAGATCGACTCCTTCCGGTTACGTATCAAAACAGTGCCATGCAGACAACATGCAGCAGCGCCTAGTCTCTAAGATCCAATCAGGCTCATGTCGATCGGCCACATGCAAGCCAAAAATAATCAAGGATATTAATGAAGAGTTGCACGTCAAGCTCGATCACGGTGTCACACGGCACCGTAACCACCAGGCAAACAACGTACGATCTACAGCACCATGAAGATGATGCAAGCAAGCTAGCCAAAAACAACCAACGTATCAATCTTGGTTTCTGCGTATACGCGTATATGCATGCGTGAGTCACGTATGCACCAACGATCTACATCCTCGTGACCTGTTTTCAACGTGGGATCCAATTACATCGAGTCAACAAGCGAGCCACGTCGAGCCATCACGCGAGCCACATCGAGCCGTTACACGAGCCACGTCAAGCCGCCAAGCGAGCGGCCCAAACGATCTCCATGAACCTGATCTCCCTAAGGCCGATCAGCGACATAAGGACGACGTCGCCCATACTACTCGCTCCGACCGCCTGCCGTGTCGCAATGATGATCGCCGCGAAGAACGGCGCTATGACGACCGCGACCGTCGCCGTGATGACAGGCTGGAAAGCTCGAGGGCCGAGCAATTTCGTCAAATGCCGACCAGACACTCTGACTAAAGATAAGTAACTCTCTTATGTCTTCATTTAATAAAGTTTTCTCCTCGGTGTCTCTCTAATTAATTTTTTTCTCCGGTTAATCTCCATGTTTAATTTATTCTCCATACTTTGGTCGTTCTCCGTGCGTAATATCTTAAAGATATACTCCAGCGACTTGCCGAACAGCCATGTTCTCATTTGTGTTTTCCAGAGACGGCCCTGTCCTCGACTTCTCCTTACACGTGCACGGGCTCTAGCGCTCTGTGTTATGGGTGGTCGGCAGCGGCTCTTACACGTGCACGAGCTCCAGCGCTTTGCGTTATGGACTTCGGGCTAGCCGGGGCTGGTGGCTCAATGACGAACTAACTAGCCGGATCCATTTATTTTAAATATAAACACTTCATCTAAACACGAACATAATGTTCATATGTAACTGATCGCCGAGCTAAATATGTTATTTCATCACTTCTGATTTTCTCCAGAGTTCATATATTTTATTTCTACATCATGTACTACCCGTTCTACATATTTGCATTGCAGGGGCCTGGTTCAGTCAACGAGCTTATTTTTTACGCTCGGGGACTGAATCAAACGGCAAGGGCAAGAGGATCGTTGGCTGGGTGGTCGCACCACCTGGCAATCGGACTTTGCCACCGACTAACTGGTCAGACTATTAGGCTCATGGACTTCATCGCCAACCAGTTGGTCGGACTGTTCGGCACTCACTTCTGCTCGGCGTTCACTTCACCGCGGACCAGTTGGTTTGACTACTCAGCGCTCATCACCAACCAGTTGGTCACATTGCTCGTTGCTTGGGCTTCATCGTCAGCTACGTTGGGGATTTGTCAGCTAAGCTGGGGACTCCTCGGCGCTTGGATTCTTCGTGCAAAAGTCATCAGCTAAGCTGGGGACTCCTCGGTGTTCGGATTCTTCGTGCAAGAGTCGCTAGCTAAGCTGGGAACTCTCTTAGTGGTCGGATTTTGATCGGTGTGCTATCAAGTTGCTCTATGCTGTTCGGATCAGGGTGCTGATCTTGGGCAGCACGCCTGGGGT
Organism: Tripidium arundinaceum; assembly: GCA_030439765.1. Taxonomy (NCBI): domain Eukaryota; kingdom Viridiplantae; phylum Streptophyta; class Magnoliopsida; order Poales; family Poaceae; genus Tripidium; species Tripidium arundinaceum. Next base: position 13,876 of record JAHUYU010000475.1, on the reverse strand, counting down.
CTTGACAAGTACATGGTAGATGATGTTAGCAAGCTTTCAGACTTATTTTCTTTGACTCTACTACAAGATGTTTCCTTCATCTTATAGCAGGCTCGGGGACTAAGTGGCTACACTTCACCTGGCGGTGAATGTAGTGCTTTTTTCCTGATTTTATCCTCCTTATTGACTAAGTCATGGATGATAAGCATCCGACCTCGCAAACGGAGTCTAAGTGGCTACACTTCATCTAAGGTGAAGAATTTTCAAAATTAATCTTGATCTTGAGCCCCTTACATCCTTCTGGCAAGCCTTACTTGCGTGAGTCCGAGGCCGGTTCACTAGTTAAACTGGTCGGCGCATGTTTTCACCAGTCGTACTACCAGTTAAACTGGTCGGTTTATCAGTTAAACTGGTCAGCACCTATTTTAACAGGTTGGATTACCAGTTAAACTGGTCGACTTCAAGTTACACTGCTCAGACATGATCAAGACGGCATTGCTCAGCGGATACAAGGCGCTCGGGGACTAGCTATGGGGGATATACCGCCGGGTACCACAAGATGTAGAAGATATGCTAGGACTCTTATAGATATTGTAAGCTAAATAGAATACCTACCATGTAACCGACTAGGATACTTTCCTTGTAATCCTACCCCTCCGGAGTATATAAGGAGGGGCAGGGGTCCCCTAGTCAGATCAATCCATCCAGATCCAGATACAAATCCTGGGCTTAGTCTAGGGTTTTCTTATCAATACAAACCAACAGAGCACAGGACGTAGGGTTTTACGTCATCTTGACGGCCTGAACCTGTATAAATCTTGTGTCTTGTGTCTCTGTTACCATCTATTTCTTGATCACGCGCACCTCTACCAATCAATCTACTACCACGGGCATACCCCTCAGTAGACTGTCGACCACATATCGTCGACAATGGTTGGCCCATATCCTTGCCCTCTCTTGCACCATCATTGTCCCCATCATCACTGCCAGTCAATTCCTTGCTCTTTCTTTTTCTTCCGCTCTGGTGGAATATGATACTAATCTATGTCTGTATCAGAGGAGCTGTCATCCCCCTCTTTGTACTGAGGAGCATGACCTGCAGTCCTAGATGATCTCTTGGTAGGTAGTTTTTCTCTCCCCTTCTTCTTTCTTTCAAGCATAGTTGGGTCATTGTTGGTATTTATTATGCTCATGTAGAATATTCTTCAAGCGCACAGAATACCGTTGCAGCATTTCACCCAGGAGTATTCCAGGGTATTGTATTTATCCTCAGGGATGCAACAGTTAAAGAATGCGATAGCTAACCATCATGTATCTACTAACTAATATACCAACTAGACTAGAATGGGTGTAAATGGTATGTATGATATGGGTAATGACACACACAGGAGAAGTCCAAACATAAAGATAAGCAGTCTAGCTAGCAGGGAGGACAACGAGTGAACACAAGGTTTCCAATGATTCAAACTCTACTTCTATGGTTATACCTTAATCATATAATTGCAATAGAGAGATTGAGTCCACACAACAAGTATACTAGGCGGCAGCCGAGACAGTAGGAGATGAAACTCCTACCCGAAGCGACTACACAGTTGACGTTAACCTTACCTTTTAAGAACTTGTCTCAAACATGTCGTGGAATACAAAGAATAGATAGGCCCTGTCACAACCTACTAGCTACCACAAACAATCCGTGCAACAAGTGGTAACCAAAGGCAACATAGTGTATAAGCACCACGCTTACACCTTCTCTCACTACTCTAGTTGTGTACACATAGATCGACTAGAGCACCTAATGAAAGGCGATGAACGTAATACAGGTGTGGGCTTGTATCACAATCTCATATGTAACAACTATATGATAAGTTAAACCATAACAACAATATAACAAGTATAAGGTTGCACAAGCATAAGCTAAGTAAAGTAGAGTAAGAATAAATATATTGTATGTAGTAAAGTCTTACAAAGGAAGAAAGGAATACAAGACCATACCAGACCTCCTTGAAGACCAGATCAGGAAACCAGAGACTAAGCTCACTACTCACTCTAACTCCCAACTATAGTAGCACTACTACATCTTGAGAAAGTGGAGAGGCTTCTTCCTTGTGGTGTGTATTGAGAGGGGAGTGTGAGCCTCCTTTTATAGGGAGAGGTGGAGTAGGTGTCACTCCACCACCATGTCATCAATCCGCGTCACATTCCTTGCCCACCATTGGATGAAACCGACCTAATACTGTCATTTGATCAATGGTGAGGATCTTGTGACTTGCATGGAGACATGCTTGAGGCGATGGAGAAAGGTAGGAGGTCGGCCGACCCCCTACTGCCATGTGGGGGCCTTGTCCTTTGGAGGGGAAGCTGGCCCACCCTTCATGAGTGATGGGGGGCTTGGTGGTGGCCTTGGATGGGTCGACCAACCTACATAGGGGGTCGGACGACCCCCTACTCTGGCCTGTGGGGCCTCCTGTCTTGTGGGGTGCTGGATCCACTGTCATGGTGAAGTGTAGGAGCTGTTGAAGTGTTGCACGTTGAATTCCTTGCAATGGTGAGTCATTGATCCGTGTGCCTTGATCGTGAACCGTCCAGAGAAAGCACAAAATTGATCCAAGGGTGGAGAATCACTTTGGGGCATGTCACAAGGATCATGGGGGCTTGGGAAGGCTAGTGGGCCCATAGGGGTGGTCGGCCGACCCCCCCTATGTGGGTTCCACTACCTCCAATTGCTCCATTTAGCTTTAATCTGCATCAAATACTCAGGGTACATGTGGAACTTGTTATTTGATAAAATATGCTCATGATATGCTTATCTCCCTTTATTCCGAGGCTGTTGATGGTAATTTTGAGGATAGAAAAGTATGACATTTTCACTGTCAACGGTCGTGCTTAAATTTTGAATTCTACTTTTGTTCACTCATAATGTTATCCCTGTATCCAAGAATATCACGAATAATCTCAGAGACATGCCCAAAGTTGCATAAAGCTGAACTTAGTGAAGAAGCATTTTATCCCGATGTTCCACATACTCTCTAACCATCCATTGGCCACTGAGAATGTGAAAACAATGTAGGAAAATTACTACATTCCTAACTTGCAACATTAAGTGAAGTCACTACATATGTCTCATTGTCGATGGGCACATCACTTACCACATATAACCCTAATTTTTAGCGACCCTATCATCGTGGCCCTCATCTTTTCTTCTTCCTATAGCCCCCAAGCCATCTTCTTTTCTTCCACAAGCCAATGCCAGCACACTATTCCTTTCCCAGCCTCTGACCATTCCCGGTGGCGAGGAGCCAAGGACGCTGCCTAGTGCTCCTTTGCCACTGCTACCACATTAACGTCTCTGTTTCATGCTCCCTGGCACTGTCACTCCATTGACCCACTTCCTATATCGTCTTCAGCATTGGGTTGTGGAAGAAAAAGAAGATGGCTTGGGGGCTATAGGAAGAAGAAAAGATGAGGGCCACGATGATAGGGTCGCTAAAAAATTAGGGTTATATGTGGTAAGTGATGTGCCCATCGACAATGAGACATATGTAGTGACTTCACTTAATGTTGCAAGTTAGGAATGTAGTAATTTTCCTACATTGTTTTCACATTCTCAGTGGCCAATGGATGGTTAGAGAGTATGTGGAACATCGGGATAAAATGCTTCTTCACTAAGTTCAGCTTTATGCAACTTTGGGCATGTCTCTGAGATTATTCGTGATATTCTTGGATACAGGGATAACATTATGAGTGAACAAAAGTAGAATTCAAAATTTAAGCACGACCGTTGACAGTGAAAATGTCATACTTTTCTATCCTCAAAATTACCATCAACAGCCTCGGAATAAAGGGAGATAAGCATATCATGAGCATATTTTATCAAATAACAAGTTCCACATGTACCCTGAGTATTTGATGCAGATTAAAGCTAAATGGAGCAATTGGAGGTAGTGGAACCCACATAGGGGGGGTCGGCCGACCACCCCTATGGGCCCACTAGCCTTCCCAAGCCCCCATGATCCTTGTGACATGCCCCAAAGTGATTCTCCACCCTTGGATCAATTTGTGCTTTCTCTGGACGGTTCACGATCAAGGCACACGGATCAATGACTCACCATTGCAAGGAATTCAACGTGCAACACTTCAACAGCTCCTACACTTCACCATGACAGTGGATCCAGCACCCCACAAGACAGGAGGCCCCACAGGCCAGAGTAGGGGGTCGTCCGACCCCCTATGTAGGTTGGTCGACCCATCCAAGGCCACCACCAAGCCCCCCATCACTCATGAAGGGTGGGCCAGCTTCCCCTCCAAAGGACAAGGCCCCACATGGCAGTAGGGGGTCGGCCGACCTCCTACCTTTCTCCATCGCCTCAAGCATGTCTCCATGCAAGTCACAAGATCCTCACCATTGATCAAATGACAGTATTAGGTCGGTTTCATCCAATGGTGGGCAAGGAATGTGACGCGGATTGATGACATGGTGGTGGAGTGACACCTACTCCACCTCTCCCTATAAAAGGAGGCTCACACTCCCCTCTCAATACACACCACAAGGAAGAAGCCTCTCCACTTTCTCAAGATGTAGTAGTGCTACTATAGTTGGGAGTTAGAGTGAGTAGTGAGCTTAGTCTCTGGTTTCCTGATCTGGTCTTCAAGGAGGTCTGGTATGGTCTTGTATTCCTTTCTTCCTTTGTAAGACTTTACTACATACAATATATTTATTCTTACTCTACTTTACTTAGCTTATGCTTGTGCAACCTTATACTTGTTATATTGTTGTTATGGTTTAACTTATCATATAGTTGTTACATATGAGATTGTGATACAAGCCCACACCTGTATTACGTTCATCGCCTTTCATTAGGTGCTCTAGTCGATCTATGTGTACACAACTAGAGTAGTGAGAGAGGTGTAAGCGTGGTGCTTATACACTATGTTGCCTTTGGTTACCACTTGTTGCACGGATTGTTTGTGGTAGCTAGTAGGTTGTGACAGGGCCTATCTATTCTTTGTATTCCACGACATGTTTGAGACAAGTTCTTAAAAGGTAAGGTTAACGTCAACTGTGTAGTCGCTTCGGGTAGGAGTTTCATCTCCTACTGTCTCGGCTGCCGCCTAGTATACTTGTTGTGTGGACTCAATCTCTCTATTGCAATTATATGATTAAGGTATAACCATAGAAGTAGAGTTTGAATCATTGGAAACCTTGTGTTCACTCGTTGTCCTCCCTGCTAGCTAGACTGCTTATCTTTATGTTTGGACTTCTCCTGTGTGTGTCATTACCCATATCATACATACCATTTACACCCATTCTAGTCTAGTTGGTATATTAGTTAGTAGATACATGATGGTTAGCTATCGCATTCTTTAACTGTTGCATCCCTGAGGATAAATACAATACCCTGGAATACTCCTGGGTGAAATGCTGCAACGGTATTCTGTGCGCTTGAAGAATATTCTACATGAGCATAATAAATACCAACAATGACCCAACTATGCTTGAAAGAAAGAAGAAGGGGAGAGAAAAACTACCTACCAAGAGATCATCTAGGACTGCAGGTCATGCTCCTCAGTACAAAGAGGGGGATGACAGCTCCTCTGATACAGACATAGATTAGTATCATATTCCACCAGAGCGGAAGAAAAGAAAGAGCAAGGAATTGACTGGCAGTGATGATGGGGACAATGATGGTGCAAGAGAGGGCAAGGATATGGGCCAACCATTGTCGACGATATGTGGTCGACAGTCTACTGAGGGGTATGCCCGTGGTAGTAGATTGATTGGTAGAGGTGCGCGTGATCAAGAAATAGATGGTAACAGAGACACAAGACACAAGATTTATACAGGTTCAGGCCGTCAAGATGACGTAAAACCCTACGTCCTGTGCTCTGTTGGTTTGTATTGATAAGAAAACCCTAGACTAAGCCCAGGATTTGTATCTGGATCTGGATGGATTGATCTGACTAGGGGACCCCTGCCCCTCCTTATATACTCCGGAGGGGTAGGATTACAAGGAAAGTATCCTAGTCGGTTACATGGTAGGTATTCTATTTAGCTTACAATATCTATAAGAGTCCTAGCATATCTTCTACCATCTTGTGGTACCCGGCGGTATATCCCCCATAGCTAGTCCCCGAGCGCCTTGTATCCGCTGAGCAATGCCGTCTTGATCATGTCTGAGCAGTGTAACTTGAAGTCGACCAGTTTAACTGGTAATCCAACCTGTTAAAATAGGTGCTGACCAGTTTAACTGATAAACCGACCAGTTTAACTGGTAGTACGACTGGTGAAAACATGCGCCGACCAGTTTAACTAGTGAACCGGCCTCGGACTCACGCAAGTAAGGCTTGCCAGAAGGATGTAAGGGGCTCAAGATCAAGATTAATTTTGAAAATTCTTCACCTTAGATGAAGTGTAGCCACTTAGACTCCGTTTGCGAGGTCGGATGCTTATCATCCATGACTTAGTCAATAAGGAGGATAAAATCAGGAAAAAAGCACTACATTCACCGCCAGGTGAAGTGTAGCCACTTAGTCCCCGAGCCTGCTATAAGATGAAGGAAACATCTTGTAGTAGAGTCAAAGAAAATAAGTCTGAAAGCTTGCTAACATCATCTACCATGTACTTGTCAAGACCCCAGGCGTGCTGCCCAAGATCAGCACCCTGATCCGAACAGCATAGAGCAACTTGATAGCACACCGATCAAAATCCGACCACTAAGAGAGTTCCCAGCTTAGCTAGCGACTCTTGCACGAAGAATCCGAACACCGAGGAGTCCCCAGCTTAGCTGATGACTTTTGCACGAAGAATCCAAGCGCCGAGGAGTCCCCAGCTTAGCTGACAAATCCCAACGTAGCTGACGATGAAGCCCAAGCAACGAGCAATGTGACCAACTGGTTGGTGATGAGCGCTGAGTAGTCAAACCAACTGGTCCGCGGTGAAGTGAACGCCGAGCAGAAGTGAGTGCCGAACAGTCCGACCAACTGGTTGGCGATGAAGTCCATGAGCCTAATAGTCTGACCAGTTAGTCGGTGGCAAAGTCCGACTGCCAGGTGGTGCGACCACCCAGCCAACGATCCTCTTGCCCTTGCCGTTTGATTCAGTCCCCGAGCGTAAAAAATAAGCTCGTTGACTGAACCAGGCCCCTGCAATGCAAATATGTAGAACGGGTAGTACATGATGTAGAAATAAAATATATGAACTCTGGAGAAAATCAGAAGTGATGAAATAACATATTTAGCTCGGCGATCAGTTACATATGAACATTATGTTCGTGTTTAGATGAAGTGTTTATATTTAAAATAAATGGATCCGGCTAGTTAGTTCGTCATTGAGCCACCAGCCCCGGCTAGCCCGAAGTCCATAACGCAAAGCGCTGGAGCTCGTGCACGTGTAAGAGCCGCTGCCGACCACCCATAACACAGAGCGCTAGAGCCCGTGCACGTGTAAGGAGAAGTCGAGGACAGGGCCGTCTCTGGAAAACACAAATGAGAACATGGCTGTTCGGCAAGTCGCTGGAGTATATCTTTAAGATATTACGCACGGAGAACGACCAAAGTATGGAGAATAAATTAAACATGGAGATTAACCGGAGAAAAAAATTAATTAGAGAGACACCGAGGAGAAAACTTTATTAAATGAAGACATAAGAGAGTTACTTATCTTTAGTCAGAGTGTCTGGTCGGCATTTGACGAAATTGCTCGGCCCTCGAGCTTTCCAGCCTGTCATCACGGCGACGGTCGCGGTCGTCATAGCGCCGTTCTTCGCGGCGATCATCATTGCGACACGGCAGGCGGTCGGAGCGAGTAGTATGGGCGACGTCGTCCTTATGTCGCTGATCGCCGAGCTAAATATGTTATTTCATCACTTCTGATTTTCTCCAGAGTTCATATATTTTATTTCTACATCATGTACTACCCGTTCTACATATTTGCATTGCAGGGGCCTGGTTCAGTCAACGAGCTTATTTTTTACGCTCGGGGACTGAATCAAACGGCAAGGGCAAGAGGATCGTTGGCTGGGTGGTCGCACCACCTGGCAGTCGGACTTTGCCACCGACTAACTGGTCAGACTATTAGGCTCATGGACTTCATCGCCAACCAGTTGGTCGGACTGTTCGGCACTCACTTCTGCTCGGCGTTCACTTCACCGCGGACCAGTTGGTTTGACTACTCAGCGCTCATCACCAACCAGTTGGTCACATGCTCGTTGCTTGGGCTTCATCGTCAGCTACGTTGGGGATTTGTCAGCTAAGCTGGGGACTCCTCGGCGCTTGGATTCTTCGTGCAAAAGTCATCAGCTAAGCTGGGGACTCCTCGGTGTTCGGATTCTTCGTGCAAGAGTCGCTAGCTAAGCTGGGAACTCTCTTAGTGGTCGGATTTTGATCGGTGTGCTATCAAGTTGCTCTATGCTGTTCGGATCAGGGTGCTGATCTTGGGCAGCACGCCTGGGGTCTTGACAAGTACATGGTAGATGATGTTAGCAAGCTTTCAGACTTATTTTCTTTGACTCTACTACAAGATGTTTCCTTCATCTTATAGCAGGCTCGGGGACTAAGTGGCTACACTTCACCTGGCGGTGAATGTAGTGCTTTTTTCCTGATTTTATCCTCCTTATTGACTAAGTCATGGATGATAAGCATCCGACCTCGCAAACGGAGTCTAAGTGGCTACACTTCATCTAAGGTGAAGAATTTTCAAAATTAATCTTGATCTTGAGCCCCTTACATCCTTCTGGCAAGCCTTACTTGCGTGAGTCCGAGGCCGGGTTCACTAGTTAAACTGGTCGGCGCATGTTTTCACCAGTCGTACTACCAGTTAAACTGGTCGGTTTATCAGTTAAACTGGTCAGCACCTATTTTAACAGGTTGGATTACCAGTTAAACTGGTCGACTTCAAGTTACACTGCTCAGACATGATCAAGACGGCATTGCTCAGCGGATACAAGGCGCTCGGGGACTAGCTATGGGGGATATACCGCCGGGTACCACAAGATGGTAGAAGATATGCTAGGACTCTTATAGATATTGTAAGCTAAATAGAATACCTACCATGTAACCGACTAGGATACTTTCCTTGTAATCCTACCCCTCCGGAGTATATAAGGAGGGGCAGGGGTCCCCTAGTCAGATCAATCCATCCAGATCCAGATACAAATCCTGGGCTTAGTCTAGGGTTTTCTTATCAATACAAACCAACAGAGCACAGGACGTAGGGTTTTACGTCATCTTGACGGCCTGAACCTGTATAAATCTTGTGTCTTGTGTCTCTGTACCATCTATTTCTTGATCACGCGCACCTCTACCAATCAATCTACTACCACGGGCATACCCCTCAGTAGACTGTCGACCACATATCGTCGACAATGGTTGGCCCATATCCTTGCCCTCTCTTGCACCATCATTGTCCCCATCATCACTGCCAGTCAATTCCTTGCTCTTTCTTTTCTTCCGCTCTGGTGGAATATGATACTAATCTATGTCTGTATCAGAGGAGCTGTCATCCCCCTCTTTGTACTGAGGAGCATGACCTGCAGTCCTAGATGATGGTGCAAGAGAGGGCAAGGATATGGGCCAACCATTGTCGACGATATGTGGTCGACAGTCTACTGAGGGGTATGCCCGTGGTAGTAGATTGATTGGTAGAGGTGCGCGTGATCAAGAAATAGATGGTAACAGAGACACAAGACACAAGATTTATACAGGTTCAGGCCGTCAAGATGACGTAAAAACCCTACGTCCTGTGCTCTGTTGGTTTGTATTGATAAGAAAACCCTAGACTAAGCCCAGGATTTGTATCTGGATCTGGATGGATTGATCTGACTAGGGGACCCCTGCCCCTCCTTATATACTCCGGAGGGGTAGGATTACAAGGAAAGTATCCTAGTCGGTTACATGGTAGGTATTCTATTTAGCTTACAATATCTATAAGAGTCCTAGCATATCTTCTACCATCTTGTGGTACCCGGCGGTATATCCCCATAGCTAGTCCCCGAGCGCCTTGTATCCGCTGAGCAATGCCGTCTTGATCATGTCTGAGCAGTGTAACTTGAAGTCGACCAGTTTAACTGGTAATCCAACCTGTTAAAATAGGTGCTGACCAGTTTAACTGATAAACCGACCAGTTTAACTGGTAGTACGACTGGTGAAAACATGCGCCCGACCAGTTTAACTAGTGAACCGGCCTCGGACTCACGCAAGTAAGGCTTGCCAGAAGGATGTAAGGGCTCAAGATCAAGATTAATTTTGAAAATTCTTCACCTTAGATGAAGTGTAGCCACTTAGACTCCGTTTGCGAGGTCGGATGCTTATCATCCATGACTTAGTCAATAAGGAGGATAAAATCAGGAAAAAAGCACTACATTCACCGCCAGGTGAAGTGTAGCCACTTAGTCCCCGAGCCTGCTATAAGATGAAGGAAACATCTTGTAGTAGAGTCAAAGAAAATAAGTCTGAAAGCTTGCTAACATCATCTACCATGTACTTGTCAAGACCCCAGGCGTGCTGCCCAAGATCAGCACCCTGATCCGAACAGCATAGAGCAACTTGATAGCACACCGATCAAAATCCGACCACTAAGAGAGTTCCCAGCTTAGCTAGCGACTCTTGCACGAAGAATCCGAACACCGAGGAGTCCCCAGCTTAGCTGATGACTTTGCACGAAGAATCCAAGCGCCGAGGAGTCCCCAGCTTAGCTGACAAATCCCCAACGTAGCTGACGATGAAGCCCAAGCAACGAGCAATGTGACCAACTGGTTGGTGATGAGCGCTGAGTAGTCAAACCAACTGGTCCGCGGTGAAGTGAACGCCGAGCAGAAGTGAGTGCCGAACAGTCCGACCAACTGGTTGGCGATGAAGTCCATGAGCCTAATAGTCTGACCAGTTAGTCGGTGGCAAAGTCCGACTGCCAGGTGGTGCGACCACCCAGCCAACGATCCTCTTGCCCTTGCCGTTTGATTCAGTCCCCGAGCGTAAAAAATAAGCTCGTTGACTGAACCAGGCCCCTGCAATGCAAATATGTAGAACGGGTAGTACATGATGTAGAAATAAAATATATGAACTCTGGAGAAAATCAGAAGTGATGAAATAACATATTTAGCTCGGCGATCAGCGACATAAGGACGACGTCGCCCATACTACTCGCTCCGACCGCCTGCCGTGTCGCAATGATGATCGCCGCGAAGAACGGCGCTATGACGACCGCGACCGTCGCCGTGATGACAGGCTGGAAAGCTCGAGGGCCGAGCAATTTCGTCAAATGCCGACCAGACACTCTGACTAAAGATAAGTAACTCTCTTATGTCTTCATTTAATAAAGTTTTCTCCTCGGTGTCTCTCTAATTAATTTTTTTCTCCGGTTAATCTCCATGTTTAATTTATTCTCCATACTTTGGTCGTTCTCCGTGCGTAATATCTTAAAGATATACTCCAGCGACTTGCCGAACAGCCATGTTCTCATTTGTGTTTTCCAGAGACGGCCCCTGTCCTCGACTTCTCCTTACACGTGCACGGGCTCTAGCGCTCTGTGTTATGGGTGGTCGGCAGCGGCTCTTACACGTGCACGAGCTCCAGCGCTTTGCGTTATGGACTTCGGGCTAGCCGGGGCTGGTGGCTCAATGACGAACTAACTAGCCGGATCCATTTATTTTAAATATAAACACTTCATCTAAACACGAACATAATGTTCATATGTAACTGATCGCCGAGCTAAATATGTTATTTCATCACTTCTGATTTTCTCCAGAGTTCATATATTTTATTTCTACATCATGTACTACCCGTTCTACATATTTGCATTGCAGGGGCCTGGTTCAGTCAACGAGCTTATTTTTTACGCTCGGGGACTGAATCAAACGGCAAGGGCAAGAGGATCGTTGGCTGGGTGGTCGCACCACCTGGCAGTCGGACTTTGCCACCGACTAACTGGTCAGACTATTAGGCTCATGGACTTCATCGCCAACCAGTTGGTCGGACTGTTCGGCACTCACTTCTGCTCGGCGTTCACTTCACCGCGGACCAGTTGGTTTGACTACTCAGCGCTCATCACCAACCAGTTGGTCACATTGCTCGTTGCTTGGGCTTCATCGTCAGCTACGTTGGGGATTTGTCAGCTAAGCTGGGGACTCCTCGGCGCTTGGATTCTTCGTGCAAAAGTCATCAGCTAAGCTGGGGACTCCTCGGTGTTCGGATTCTTCGTGCAAGAGTCGCTAGCTAAGCTGGGAACTCTCTTAGTGGTCGGATTTTGATCGGTGTGCTATCAAGTTGCTCTATGCTGTTCGGATCAGGGTGCTGATCTTGGGCAGCACGCCTGGGGTCTTGACAAGTACATGGTAGATGATGTTAGCAAGCTTTCAGACTTATTTTCTTTGACTCTACTACAAGATGTTTCCTTCATCTTATAGCAGGCTCGGGGACTAAGTGGCTACACTTCACCTGGCGGTGAATGTAGTGCTTTTTTCCTGATTTTATCCTCCTTATTGACTAAGTCATGGATGATAAGCATCCGACCTCGCAAACGGAGTCTAAGTGGCTACACTTCATCTAAGGTGAAGAATTTTCAAAATTAATCTTGATCTTGAGCCCCTTACATCCTTCTGGCAAGCCTTACTTGCGTGAGTCCGAGGCCGGTTCACTAGTTAAACTGGTCGGCGCATGTTTTCACCAGTCGTACTACCAGTTAAACTGGTCGGTTTATCAGTTAAACTGGTCAGCACCTATTTTAACAGGTTGGATTACCAGTTAAACTGGTCGACTTCAAGTTACACTGCTCAGACATGATCAAGACGGCATTGCTCAGCGGATACAAGGCGCTCGGGGACTAGCTATGGGGGATATACCGCCGGGTACCACAAGATGGTAGAAGATATGCTAGGACTCTTATAGATATTGTAAGCTAAATAGAATACCTACCATGTAACCGACTAGGATACTTTCCTTGTAATCCTACCCCTCCGGAGTATATAAGGAGGGGCAGGGGTCCCCTAGTCAGATCAATCCATCCAGATCCAGATACAAATCCTGGGCTTAGTCTAGGGTTTTCTTATCAATACAAACCAACAGAGCACAGGACGTAGGGTTTTACGTCATCTTGACGGCCTGAACCTGTATAAATCTTGTGTCTTGTGTCTCTGTTACCATCTATTTCTTGATCACGCGCACCTCTACCAATCAATCTACTACCACGGGCATACCCCTCAGTAGACTGTCGACCACATATCGTCGACAATGGTTGGCCCATATCCTTGCCCTCTCTTGCACCATCATTGTCCCCATCATCACTGCCAGTCAATTCCTTGCTCTTTCTTTTCTTCCGCTCTGGTGGAATATGATACTAATCTATGTCTGTATCAGAGGAGCTGTCATCCCCCTCTTTGTACTGAGGAGCATGACCTGCAGTCCTAGATGATCTCTTGGTAGGTAGTTTTTCTCTCCCCTTCTTCTTTCTTTCAAGCATAGTTGGGTCATTGTTGGTATTTATTATGCTCATGTAGAATATTCTTCAAGCGCACAGAATACCGTTGCAGCATTTCACCCAGGAGTATTCCAGGGTATTGTATTTATCCTCAGGGATGCAACAGTTAAAGAATGCGATAGCTAACCATCATGTATCTACTAACTAATATACCAACTAGACTAGAATGGGTGTAAATGGTATGTATGATATGGGTAATGACACACACAGGAGAAGTCCAAACATAAAGATAAGCAGTCTAGCTAGCAGGGAGGACAACGAGTGAACACAAGGTTTCCAATGATTCAAACTCTACTTCTATGGTTATACCTTAATCATATAATTGCAATAGAGAGATTGAGTCCACACAACAAGTATACTAGGCGGCAGCCGAGACAGTAGGAGATGAAACTCCTACCCGAAGCGACTACACAGTTGACGTTAACCTTACAT